>JAODKM010000088.1:2912113-2926590 GCA_026780845.1 Petrocephalus sullivani
GTGTGTTCTGGGGTTGGGGTGGGGGGGGGGGGGGGGGGGGGGGGGGGGGGGGGGCGGTGTTTGGGTTCCTGGTGTTCAGTTCACTTAGTCCACAGTAACCTACACCTAGAGAATTAAAAAATGTGCTAGTAAATTGCTGTATTACCCTGAGCCCCACAGACACCTATCTGCCAAGAAAAAGCACAAATTTCTGTAATTACTCTGCTCTAAATCCTGCCACAAACCAACAACCTGACCAAGAGTCGCCCTCCAGTCATAGCAGGTCACGTGCTTCTTCCTCTTCCAAACAATATGGCTTAAAATACACCAAAGACTAATTTATTCCTGCTGCCTAAAGAAAATACACTATAAATGTACTAAAACCCTAATATGCAAATCTGCCTTTCCCTGCCAAGGAGTACTCTGGTAATAGCTCAAGGAATTAAACCCCCATTTATTTGCACAGTAGCATTAACTAAATGGTGATTAGGCTTAGCACTAAAAAGTACACGGGAATGCAGATACAGGACAGCTTGACTTTATTATAACCCCAACCCTTCATTTCATTGATTCACTGGGTATAAACATACACAAACAGAGAACTGGTCTGACCGCAAATGTGTGTATTTTAACGGCCCGGACGTTTCGCCCGCAGGACGAGGTGCCCACAAGGTCCACAAAGGCCGCCAATTTTCAGTGACAAACTTCCAAAGGGGCACATTGCACTGCGTCTGCCTATAAGTTTGACACAATTCAGTTTTGTCACATATTTAATAATAAATACATCTGAAATAAATAAAAGTCACACACTGGCATCCTGCACCTCCAGTACACATGTATACATGCACAGGGCGTTCTCCCTAACACACTGGCACACATATACAGCTACCACGGCTTCTTCATCAGCCTGACTTCCATCTTCAGAAAGGTCTTCAGGTTCTCGTCCTGCACGTTCTCCTCGATGGCCTCCATCGCTTTCTCCCCGCCGTCGCGGTAGTAGGCCAGCAGCTGCTCCGCATAGTCGATCCACACGCAGTTGTGGCAGCCGCTCATGCAGCAGTGCATGGGGGGCACGGGTGGTGGGCCCCGGCCCCCAGGCTCAGGGTTACTCACCGAGGGCCCTGGGCTGGGGTCGGCCAGGAAATCTGGGCTGGCGGTAATCGCTTTGGTGGGGTCACCGTGTGCCAGCCGGCTCAGGAGCGGCAAGTAGGGAAAGCTCTCCTGTCATTTAGATTAGAAAGTAACAGGTACATGCCCATTATTATTAGTTACATGTCCATTTATTTACCAGAGGACGTGTGCAGTAGCGAATGTGTTAATCTCACAGCTACATCAAGAGGGACACATTACAGACACACACCAAAACATGTATTCTGACATCCACTCGGTGTCCACTCCTACGGGGAGCCGGGGATCCCACATACCAGCTGACTTCCGTACGGGGAGCCAGGGATCCCACATGACACCCGACTTCCGTACGGGGAGCCGGGGATCCCACATGACACGCGGCTTCCGTGCGGGGAGCCGGGGATCCCACATGACACCCGACTTCCGTACGGGGAGCCGGGGATCCCACATGACACCCGACTTCCGTACGGGGAGCCGGGGATCCCGGGAATCCCACATAACACCCGACTTCCTTACGGGGAGCCGCGCTCCAGCATACGGTCGTGGCTAAGCTAACTAGCTAAGCACCCCGTCTGTGCGCTAGCTAACGCGGAGGCCAGCCGTTTTCCGCTACCTTTTTCAGACGCGACAGCGGTGCCAGACGCTTCGCAGTTGCCGGAAACATTCTAATAAAGGGCGCTCTACACTCGCGTCCATGTTTTAGCGCTTTATTACTGTCATTCGTGACCGCATGTCCGCTAGACAGCCCCACAGCGCTTACGGATTCACCCGCACGCAGTGGCTCAGGTGATTGGCTGGCGTACCACGCCGCAGCGACCAATGGCAGTCATCGACGTACAGTGTTTCAGCCAATGGGAACTTGTCCAGACCACAGAATACAGCTTCAGAACAAATAAATAAATAATAATAACAATAATAATAATAACGAATAATGTATGGTATGGGGTTTTTCAGCCATGCACTGCATTAAATATAAACATTTTACACATGAAAACAGTGTAAGGACACAGCAATATTGTTAAAGTAGAAGATAAGGCAAGTACACGGGCCATATAAAGGCCCGTTAAAATGAGTGCCCAGCATATGCAGCGGCAGTGCGTACTAAGCACAGTCCACGTAAGTCTGTAAATGTGTAAGGCTGTATTACTAGTGATATAATTTAAGGAGCAGATCCATTAGACTTTTGTGGACTATTCAATGTATTACTGCATCACAAGCCATGGGAAATAAGTAAGCCTACACATATACTGCTATGATTAGTGCAGGAGAACAGAACACAAAACTTTGGAAACCCAGTGTAGGTGAAATCAGTCAAAGAAGTTTTATTGTCATCTTCAACTGAATGATGCATGTGTGCCTTCAGGTGAGGATCCAGTGCCTCACCTGAGTACTGGATCCCAAGGGGATAATTTCTGATCGTTCCGTAAGATAAAGTATCTCCAGCAGTCTGTCCACCCCATTCCACCATGAAGTCCTGCATCCACCTGTTTTGTCAAAGCGTAAGCAGCGTGATATATTATATTATCCCATAATACCATTAATACTGGGCCTGTATCTAAACACAGCATGTAGTCCGTGTTTCAGAAGGTGTAAGCCTTTCACTCATTACCTTTTATCCAGTGCATGACATCATCAATAATTCAGTGTAACAGGTAATATGTAATTTCTCTTCGTAACTAACATTGTTACACATTTATTACATATGACACCGGTAGTGCCGTCTGATACATTCCGAATATCTTTCCGAGTCTCCGTTTGGTGGGCATGTGCCCGGCCCGTTAGCGGTCGTTACGTCAGCGGCTCACAACACTACATGTGCGTGATTCCAGTAATGCGCTGTGGGCCAATATCGCGATGTCCCCATGCTGAGAGCAGCCAATGTAGACGGCGGAATGACATGCGTGACCCCGATTCGGAAACGTCATTTACGTATTGGCTTCATGCTGGAGACAAGAACAGACATGATTGTGGTTTGTGACTAACAGGACTAATTTATTCGTATTTTTTGCTTATTTATTTAACTTCCAACTCCACTAGATGGCAGCATTCATATACAGGTGAAAAATATATGACAAATTGATAAATGTATCATATATAAAAAGACTCCCAGAAAAATTATTATATTAAAATATTATATATAAAAGTTAAAAACCAAATAAGGATTATATTCACTTTCGTGATGCATGAATTTGAATTTTTTTTTTTTTGTGGGGCGTAAAATATTCTATGGTATTTTAATCCGGTACTATGAGAGTAAATTACCTTTCTGTGGAATAAATTAGTAAATCTGTCAAAAACTGCTGTGAAATAAAATATGATAAAATATTTCCCACGCATTTACAGGGAGTCACTGTTTACATTACAACAAAGATTAATTGTAGCTGCGGGAGCCTGGGCTCATGTCACTGCACGCAGAGCCAGGATAGGCGGTTTCTGGGTTTGCCACTCTCCCGCTCACTGCAGGCACATTCCCTCTAGAAGGCAGACTTCCTCTTCCAGCAGCCGTCCATGGACTCCCACACAAGTGCTCTGCTTTACGGATGCTGGTCTAGGGACTCGATGCGGGCTACGGTCGCCGTCGGGCGTTAACGAAATTAAATATTGAAGTGTACATAAAAAAGCGGACATTAAAAATACATGGCTGTCAGCAGAGTATTACTGCAGCCGCTCACACCCTGCAGTGTGCACCGTGCTTTCGGCGCAGAGTCCCCAGCCACCTCTAGAGGTCACTAATAGGCTGCATTTGAGAGGCACCATTTATTAAATTTATTTTAGGAATATCTTTCAGTTCTAAGTCGACTTTCATTCCTCAGCGCAGTATGAAGTCTCACACCCCCAAGACCATCCTGGAGGTCAGCAGAACCCCGAAACAGCCCTGCTAGGGGATCTCGGCGTAAGCCGAGCTTTATGTGGTTACTCATTAGATGGCCATTCATGCCAAGCCCTGGGTAGCGATGTTGACTTTCTGATACCTTTCACAGAGAATGACGTGTTGTGCAACCAACCCGCTGTCTGATGTTCCAATAGTAAGTCACTAACCACCTCGAAACGAAACCACAGCCCACCCCACCCTGGTGACTCCTTCATTCTCACAGAAATGAACTTTGGCTTCCAGGCCAGAGAGATTTGACTGGCTGTGAATCCATCGTGTAATGACTGTGCTTTTACTCCTTTTAAACTGTGTGTGTGTGTTTGGGAGTACACATTTTGACAAATAGGGGCGATACGTCGTCCCATCAGCCGGTGGAGAGGCGGGGTGGGCAGCCCCAGGGAGGCCAGTGCAGCACAGGAAGCCAGACCACACTGGCTCATCGTTATCACTGTCTCTCTGTTTGTTCAGTGGTTCTGTATAAAGCACACTCATGCAGATAAGTCACGGGCTGTCACACAGCAGCTGTGTCAGATTTTACCCATTTCCACTGGGTTCTTGCATTGGATGGCCTCGGCTTTCTGTGCCTGAGTCCTCCTCGGATTAAGCCGAGCGGGGCGAGGCTGCTGGACCCGTCCTTCCCCGGGTTGGTCGCTCATCCTTGGCTCATTCTCATCACCCGACTGGTGGCATCTCAGTACCAGTCAGAACGGTTCTGCAGTGGCCTGTCAGTGGAAATGAGTGCGGCCGGGGTGGAAAAGGCCCCCGCATCCGCCGGGCTGTTTTTAGAACAGCTTTGTTTGGGAATGGTAACCTGATCCCGCCGATGTCCCGAGTCTCTTTGAAGCATTTCGCCCCGAGTCAGATCCACCCGGGGCTGTATTCAGCTACTGTAAATAGCTCAGGGGAACCGCCAATGTCATTCAGCTCGTCTGACAATGGAACATTAGTTCTGCTGCTTGGCATCTGCGGAGGCTTGCGGGGAGGGCAGAGGCGGGGATTGCGGGGAGGGCGGAGGCGGGGCTTGCGGGGAGGGCGGAGGCGGGGCTTGCCAGCGCCCATGACGTCAGTGTGGGTATGTGAATGTGCCATGCGGAGGAAGCCTTTCTCCCTGTTCACCTCCATGACCTTCGCAGTGATGTTTGATGTATCTGCCGTATTTGCTTTGTCATACAGGATAAGTGCTGGAGTTTGCTGTCATAGCAGGTATTAGGGGGAGATAGAGAGGCCCTTTCTCACCCTCTGCCATTTGGCCCGCTCAGGTTTCTCTCGCCACCCATTTCCATGGTAACTGAGGGACTCTCCGCTCGCCTTGCACAGGTGTGTCTTTTGGGTTGTGTCTCAGACTGTATGGTTTTCCCCACAAACCCCCAGTCACAAATTAAACAAAACACGTCACCATTGACCGTTCATTCAGAGAACATGCAGTGCTGAATACCCATGTGAGGCAGCTCTCGTGACAAATGGGTCTCTCGTGTGACCGCAGGCCTGGTGGCTGTTCACTGGAGCCGTCACTGACGCACACAGAAAGAGCCTCATGAGGATGTTACAGCACTGAGTAAGCGGTATTCTGATGTCACCTTCCGCACGTTGGTTTGCAGGTTATTCAAAAAGTCAGCCAGAGTCTTAAGTGGAAGCAGAGGTCTGGAGAGTTCCTCCTTCTGGATAGCGCCACCTTCTGGAGAGTGCCACCTGGAGAGGGCCTCCTTCTGGAGAGCACCATCTTCTGGAGAGCACCTCCTTCTGGAGAGCGCCTCCTATTGGAGAGCGCCACCTGGAGAGCGCCTCCTTCTGGAGAGCGCCTCCTATTGGAGAGTGCCACCTGGAGAGCGCCTCCTTCTGGAGAGCGCCATCTTCTGGAGAGTTCCTCCTTCTGGATAGCGCCACCTTCTGGAGAGTTCCTCCTTCTGGATAGCGCCACCTTCTGGAGAGTGCCACCTGGAGAGCGCCACCTTCTGGAGAGCGCCTCCTATTGGAGAGCGCCTCCTATTGGAGAGCGCCACCTGGAGAGCGCCTCCTTCTGGAGAGCACCTCCTTCTGGAGAGCGCCTCCTATTGGAGAGTGCCACCTGGAGAGCGCCTCCTTCTGGAGAGCGCCTCCTTCTGGATAGCGCCACCTTCTGGAGAGAACCTCCTTCCCCAGGCCTTCGCCTCCTCACACCTAGGCTGCATATAACACAAGGCTTTATATACCTACATAGGGGGCTATATACATAACACAAGGCTTTATATACATACATAAGAGGCTATATACATAACACATGGTGTTATATACCTACATAATGGTCTATATATGTAACACAAGGGGTTATATACACACATAATGGTCTATATACATAACAAGGCTTTATACACATACATAAACAAAGTTGTGCATACCTGCCAGGCATGTTCAAACCCGTGCAAACCAGCCGGGCGTGATCGCACCCGGGCAAACTTGCAGGGCGTGATCGAACCCGGGCAAACCTGTTGGACAAAGACACAATATAACCACTCACCGCAAAATTTAGGAAGCCATATTTGACTGTTCTACGACGGCGTAGCAACAACGAACCAATCAGTCTCCCATAATACAACAATGCATGATGAGTTTGACTCTATCCCTGTGACCTTATGTTTTATCGAAATGACACTGTACATGTGAGTGACAGTATAGGTGTCCTCTCACCTCTCAGACTATCCCCTCTTCCCGTGTCCTGGGGAGAGTCTAGCTTTTGTTTTTTGTAGCTTATTTTTTTTTTAATCTCTGGGATACTAGTAGGGATGTAAGCAGACTCTTGAAGTATCTGGTATCTGGAATTGGTGCCTCTCAACTTCAGAGTCAACATCCAATCCCAAAACCTGCTCTGGGATGCACTCTCTTCTAAAAGCTAGTAGTTTTGCTTCATCCCGTATGTCGAATCACTGCCATTTCCCCCAGGTCCCCAAAATGACGGCCACTATTTTGCCTTGGCAGGAGGAATTGTTTTATTTGATGGAATTCTGGTCTGTTATCGAGTAGGACCTGAGCCCAGGAATACAGGAAGTCCGCAGGGGAGTAGATTTCACTGTCAGATGTAAGTGGAGATTTCGAGAGGATGGAGGAAATGTACTTCGGGCATTTAAAAAGACGGAACAATGATGAGGAGTGTTTAGGGACCTCCCCTGACCCAAATGCGATAAGAAGGAACTACTCAGCTCAAATGTGACACAAAGTGCATAGGGGACCTTCTCGGGTCGCTGATGCAGCAGCCAATTCTGTTTGCTCAGTAAACACTTAACGTTCAGTCGTGTGCAGAGTGGACATAGAATCATCACCCAGGAGACACCCGGGTAACATGGCACAGGAACTACACCAGCGCCTCCTGCTTTAACCCTTAGTCACCTGAACCTGGTATAGCTTTGCCAGCCACTAATATACCAGGCCCAGGTGCCTTTCCCATAACTGTGATGGAGAGGCACACCCTAGGCGAGCATTACGAGCGGGGAAGGAATTGTTAGTCAGCACCAATTAGTGCCCGGCGAAGAGAGGCGTCAGCCCTCACTGGACTCGTAGCATCCTCCCAGGTCTTACTCTGACACTGCTAGAGTAAATTAAGAGAGGCATCCAGCTGGAAACAAGCCACTGAATCAGGGAGGCGCTCGCTCCTGGAGCATGCTTTAAATGGTGTTTCTTGACATCCCCTCCTTCCAGTAGCTGTCAAGTTGAGCAACCAGAGTCACTTATCTGCGCTGCAGCAGCCAGCAGACATGAGGCTGCACGCTGCCCCTCTGCCTCCCTGCCGGTGTTTGTAAATCTCCCC
Organism: Petrocephalus sullivani; assembly: GCA_026780845.1. Classification (NCBI taxonomy): domain Eukaryota; kingdom Metazoa; phylum Chordata; class Actinopteri; order Osteoglossiformes; family Mormyridae; genus Petrocephalus; species Petrocephalus sullivani. The sequence goes on from JAODKM010000088.1 coordinate 2,919,871, forward strand.
GAGGTGAGCCGTGTCTTCCGGGCAAACCGAACGATCGTCTTTCACCCGCGTATCCAGCGGCAGCTTGCCGAAGGTCACCCACCCCGGGGCACATGAGACACGCCCCGCCCCGCCCCACCCTGCCCCTTTGTCTGGGCCACCAATTACATCTGTGATTGGACAATAATTTCTCTGATACCATTTTGTCCAGAAAGGCTGCCGCTACGTCTTCGCTCATGCCTAGTATCTGTGATGCATATGAGGTGAAGATGAGAGATCCCAGGTGTGTCTGACTTAGAAAAACATACTCATTTTGCATATTCTTTTGTCCATTACCAAACGGTGCACACCTAGGTAACTCCTCCTGGTCCAGCAGGGGAGTTGCTAGAGGTAAAGCTTTACTGGGGCACAGCTGATCAGTACTGGGGCACATGCCCCAGTAAAAAGGGCCTAGCCACACCCATCCGAGTCTCAAAGAATCAGCCACTGGAATGGTTTTTAGGTCCCTTTAGCTCCCCTGCATGGCTGGATGTCTGCAGGAATGTAGCGACAACAGAAATCACCAGACAGCAGCACAACCACACGCTTGGTCCCTCACATGTCCGCAGTATAACCCGGAGTGAGAGATGCTGCAGCTTTTATATAAGGTTATATAAGCTTACAGGTAAACACCTGGAGCAAGATATGAATGTCATATATTTCTAAATTCAATTTGTGAATGAATCTATCCACGTATTATTAAATAACTAGTAACAGTTTATTAGTAGTTAAGCAGCAGACAAAGTAATGTGTTATCTAATAATTGTCAGTGAACTTGTTTCATGGGAAGGCACGGGCAATGCAGGGAGCAGTGAGAACAGGTGTGTGTGCAGCACAGGTGTGTGTGCAGCACAGGTGTGTGTGCAGCACAGGGCACAATTGTTCAGAAGAGGTGAACAAGGAAAGACTCAGATCATGACATCAGGCTCTCTGGCCTTACAGGCTGATCCTTTCTCTATTGCTATTATTTATTGAAAAAGGTATTTCTGCGTCAGAAATCCATACTAGTTCCCTTCTGCCAGCAGAAACACATCTAGCAGTTTGCCGCTGTGTTACCGTGTCAATGATGGCTTAGTGAGTCGGGTGAGAGGGCTGGGCACAGCCTTCCTGTGGTGCCAGTGAAGGGCCCCTTTCATTGCTGTGGGGCAAGGCAGTGCGGGGCTATGGGGGTGTCTGCAATGGACTACAGCTATTTCTCAGGTGAAATCCTGCAGTAGATATTGTCACGCAGGAGGGAAAATTTAAGGAGTTGTGGTGAAGGAATTGCTGACAATAGCTGGCAGTTAACGACAGCTAGTTAGCACAATAAGGGTAAATATACAACTATAAGGCTGGATATAAGCCTGTTTAAATTTTAAGCAAAGTTACCCTGAATTAAATCATTTACCAAGAAAAATGCTCCTAATCTCATTAATGATAATTTTTCGCTAAAGTGTCTGATCTGGCTGTTGAAATCCAAACGTGTGCAATAATGCATCTTTGTCCAGGTCAGGTACCTCTAGGTCACCTCTCAGAGCCGAGAGGAACAGAGACTGACCCCAGTTTTCCGGGCGACCAGTAAATGGACCCAAAAGCAAGGCTTTGATTGGCAGTTACAGACATATCTGCAAATATCCTGTAGAGAGTAGGAGTCACGCTGACTGTGGCCCAGGTGAAGGAAGCCCAGCGTGTCTCCACACTCTTACGGAACCAGGGAAAACACAGCTGGCTGCTACACTCTGTGTTGGCTTTGAGGGCCGGGTTTAGAGAGACGGGCATCGCTTATAAACGCTAACTGGTGAACCATCTTTTGCTACAATTTCCACTTGAAATAACCTGGGATCCGGGGGAGAAACACATACCAGACCTGCTGTCCCATACGCTGATTTAGCAGCCAAAAACTGTCCCCCACGTTCTCTTTTTAAAGTACCCCACTGGGTGCCGGCTGGCCAGCTGGGCCCTCCCTGGGGTTACCGAGGGCCATGCATGTGATTCCCAAAATCCTAATCTTATACGTTCCGTGTTACACCAGAGGCTACCTGCAGAACTTGATTCAAAGAAAATGTATTGACACTAATAACAAAACTGTGAGAATGTGAGTGTGGAACAGGTGATTCAAAATAAAACAGTAAGGTACATCATTCACTACGTCAGGATGCAGTGGAAAATCCGCCTTGGCCCCTATCACGCACCAGACAACTCAAGGAAACAAACTGGGAATGCGTCACTGACGCATTTCAATGGTTATCAAGTCATACTCCCCCTACAGTACTGACACGGTACTGCAAAATATCAGCAATCCAAAGTATGTCATACTCCCCCTACAGTACTGACACGGTACTGCAAAATATCAGCAATCCAAAGTATGTACACCAGTAGTGCAACTGACACGTTTACAGGGTGAACTGAATCACACAGGTGTGCCTGGGGTTCTGCTGAGCCCACCCATGATAAGAACACACCCGGAAAAAACATGATAAGGCGTCTGGCAGCAGGAAACTATTCCTCAAATGTGCTTGTTAAGGAGATTGTGTACCTACTGCACAAAATGCAGTCAGTGTGTGTTTGTGTGTGTGTGTGTGCGTGCTAGCTAAATTAATAAATAATAATCTAATAAAATCAGCTTGGATGGAAATTATATATCTGTATGAGTGACAGTGCATGTAAACTTTGTTCTTTGCTTTAGATAAAAGTGCCAACTAAATTATATATATATATATATATATATACACACATACACACACATACAAACAGTGCTCAAAGAATGTCTTGGGATGCTGACGTTTAGTACAAATGTTGCAAATGTATGGGTTTTATAATAAAAATAATCACTTTATTCATTTGTTTTACAAAAATATATATCATATTCATTTCAAGTAGTAATAATTTGAATCCCAAGTTACAGATTAAAATTTACTCAGCTGTTCTGAGTTAAAGAGTCTCATTGGGTGCTTTTCAATTAGGGGCACCTTTGCAATAACATAAAAACCAAACATTTGTGTTCAGTGACCCTTTGGGAGCCAGTGGCTACGTTTGTCATTTACAGCAAAATGGGGGGAACAGAACTGAATGAGTCAGTCAAAAAAATCATGACACCTAATAAAAAGAAAATGTCCATGTGGAAATATGTGTAGATACGTCAAACATTGCTTGTCATTTAACTTTTGTTATGAAACCATAACATTTGCAACATTTTTACTGAATTAAGCGTCCCAAGAATTTCTGTGAGCACTTTATGTATAAACATTGCTGGTATTTATATTATTTGAATAATACTTTCTAATAAAAGCCACAGATCAGCAGAGCGAAGCCATCAGCTGCTGCCCTGAGCGTATAAGCTGCACAGATCAGACAGGAACGTGGCAGAACCATTAAAAAGCATGCGTGTTCAGCCAAGTGAAAAGGAGAACGGTGACGTGTGTCGGTATGACCCCCAAGCCACCCCGCGCACCCCCAAGCCACCCCGCTCAAACTGCACGGCCAGGCTGACGCTTGCTGATGACCGGTTATTATCGGTAAGTCCTGTTACCAGAGCAAAACACAAAAACAGTCATATCTAAATACGCCATATCACAAGAACAGCTGTGGTTAATGTTCCATCCTCACCCATTCGGCAGGGAAACCAGAAACCCAGGGACTGTTTACTTTGGATGTCCGGTTCCACCCCCACCCCCCCAAAGATAATCAATGGCCCCTGTAGTGAGATTTGGCCTTGGGTGGTGTTTTTCAGTTAACTCAGCTGGTATTTTTTCGAGCTGGAGGGAGAGTCAGCACAGAGGGTCTTTGACTGGCCCGTGGGCAGCGTCCAGGTTGCTTGGACACGACCCGGGCCAGTTCTTACTGGGTTACGTTTATCAGAGTCGACTCCAAGCGGGACTCTGGGCGTGAGAGCTCAGAGACACAGAGACGGGCCTCACGGAGCTCTTACAAAGCATAAAGGGAGGAAGACGGAGAGAGATAGAGGAAGAAGGAAGGCCTTTTAAATCCACAAGGTGACGGGACAGAGCGGCCGTACAGCTGCGGGGCGGAGCTGGAAGCCAGGGGCACCACTCTTGCCACAGGAGACACTACAAACATGCGACACAGACTCACAGAACTAGAGAGGGGAATGACCATAGAACTAGAGATGCACAGAACTAGAGGTGCACAATGACCATAGAACTAGAAATGCACAATGACCATAGACCTATAGATGCACAGAACTAGAGGTGCACAATGAGCTTCTTATCGCCATGCCAACCGAAAGCAGCACGATGAAGGGACTGGACCGAGACAGAAATCCAGAAAATCTGAAAAGGCTGACACCACGCGATATGCCAGGTTCCGCAAACTGGTAAATTCACATCATGCTAATACAGTCCGGTCCTAATTGTGAGATCTGGGACAACGTGGCTCAGTCCTAGTCAGATATTACAAAGTGACCCATGCAAGCTGGGAATTCAGCCAGTACGCAAACACGAGGCCTGTGGTCCCCCACGGATGCGCTGCTCTCAGCTCCAGACGGATCGGCACTAGGTAGCATACAAGCGCTGTTGCCACATAGCCCTGGTTTCCGTGACGAGCCACGTCAAAAGCACTTAGCGGGTAGAATTGGAGACAGCACACCTGTCGCTTCGGCCCGCTTTGTTCTCCCATCGCTGTTGTGTTCGCCGACTGTAAACACCACCAGCTTTCCATTGGCCCTGACCTTGATGTGGTCATGTGACCGCATACCTTTGTAAGAGGGCAGACAATAGACCTGGTCTTTAACTAATGCAGCGGATTACCAGGGGTGAGATTTTCTCTTTGTCTGCCTGTTGGCCGGCCTATTATTCCCCAGAGCAATGGGGAGGCCGGACTCAGCCCCTGATGGTGATGGCCGCAGTGTTTTATATAAAACATCTTCCACACCTTTAAACATGGAATAATAACAATTAACCAAGTATCAAGCAGATCCATGACCCTGGTAAGTGCTTCAACCTCTAGCTGTAACTGCAGCACAGAAAATAGGAAATTACCTCTTTACTTGTATCTGAAAACACAGGAGATACAGCTTTGACTCAGAAACACACTTTCCCAATAAGGATAAATAATCTGTGTTGCTCAGCTTGTGAATCTAGCTGTTTCACAATGCCCTTACGTGGGCTGAGACCAATTCCTGTCAAATGTCATTGATTCATTAAGGAAACATTTTTAAAATCATGTTGAGAGTAAAACACAAAGAGTATTGTTTAGCTGCCCATGTGTGAAGCAACTCTGTCAGAGATGTCTTTTGAAGGTTGCTCAACAAAGTAGTAACTTTGGTCCTCACAAGTACAGCAAAACCTGTACACCCACCATTCACACATACGGACATGGTACTCAAAGGAAACCCCACGATGACGAGGGTGAACACGCAAACTCCACACATATGAGCCATGGCAGAGACTCGAACCCTCGTCCCAGAAGTGTGAGGCAGCAGCGCTACCCTGCGCCAATCAACTTGTTCCTCGGACGCCACGCCCATTTTGATTGGCTGCGAGGGATGTCCATCACGGAACGCACTTTTCCCAACCGTACTTATGTGACGCAACTATAATTTAAGTAGGCTAGTTCCCAGAATTGGGATAAATACGAAACACGACTATAATTACTGTGTAATTCGGTCGAAATCAATAGAGTTAATTTATAGAAATATTGTATTTTAATTTTGCGTACTAAGTCGGAAGAAGTCGCTGACAACCATCATTTTGTTACGTTTCGGATAGTCTATCCCCTTGCCCGAAAATAGCCCGGAACAGACGTTCGGATTGATTGTCTGTCATGCACAGAATGCTGACCGGCTGCATCGCAGTCTCACTTTCAGGCGTATTCATATATAAATGCAACGAAACGTCGATACGGCCCATCTGCGATCGATACTGCGACAGATCGGCGCGGATGCTCGTGTATGGGGGATTCTCGCCCTTTTCACGCGTATCTGAGAACCAGGCAACGGGGGCAGGTACAATGGTGCCTTCTGAAACACATAAACGGAGAGGAGGCTGCGATCACTAATAGACACCTAACAAGTAACCATCATCTTTAAAAAGGGGCTGATATTTCGGCTGTGTGCCCACAGGTTATTATATATATATATATATATATATATGCGTGCATAGGCCTGGAGTCCCGGCGAGTTACAGCGCTGGGTGAGTCCGAGGTGGCGCCAGCCCATGTTATACTGGCCGGGCTTGTCAGCAGGCACCTGTCCCTATGTGAGATAAGGACTGAAATAGAGGGTTCGCTGATTAACGCTTTTTAAACAATAAAACGCGGCTCAGTGTTTCTGTGCCTCGTCTCTCTCTCTCTCTCCCTCACTCCAAACCAACAGAACGCGTCCGATTCGCCGCTGCGCATCGCAAAGCCCAGAGGCTCGTGCCCGCGGCCGGCGCCGCGCACGCTGCCTCGCGCGTCTCTCTGCAGTAGCCCCACTGAGATAACGGGAATCAAAAGCTATGCGATCGCTTCCTCGTACGTGCAGGTGTCTTGGCAGTTTTTCTAGGCAAAGACAATGTCAGGAGGCAAGCCGAAAGGTCACCGCAGTTCTGGGTGGACCAGAGATCGCATTTCGCTGAGCAGGAGCCGGGGATGTGATCCTTCCCATTGATCCCCCCCGATCAGGGGTGGCTTTCCCAAAAGCTTCATAGCGCTACGTAGTTCGTTATCAAGCACGTACGAATGTTCGTTAATTAACGAGCCTTTCCCGAAACCCTTCGTAGGTAA
>JAODKM010000088.1:2927788-2946222 GCA_026780845.1 Petrocephalus sullivani
CAAACGTGATAATGCCGATGATACAATAAGCGGTCAAAATTAATAACATGTACAGTGAAATGTACAGTTAAGAGAAATATAAAACTATAACGTAGACTATAAATTAGCGCAAAAAGAATCAAAATAAAGAAAAAAAATGTGATTGGACAAAAGGAAATCTGTTGCAATAGCTCCCTCGGCACAGCATTTTTTAGGATCCCCCCTTTGATCGGCCTGACCGACCTCAGCGTGCCTCCAGGCGTCATGGGAACCCAGTTTCCTCGCAACAGACAAGCTGCTTCCAGAGATAATCGGAGGGTTTCCACCAGATCCCCCCCCATTCGGAAACAGCTTGATGTCTTGGCCTCAGAGGGGCTTTCTGGCACATGGAGCTGTGAGCATTTCCTTTATGACCTGCCTTAGCATCCTCCTCCCGCCTCATCTAACCCAAATGGCAACAGTTTGCTTCCTGGTACATTTCTACCCTATCCGCTTTGAATTTCTGCATTTTGCTGCGATAGCCAGCAGGGCAATGACCTCAGAGCCACGTCATCACGGGCATCGAGCTGCTCCTGCCGCATTCCTAAGGCATCTGCAGCATCTCGTATGGGTCCAAACAGCCCTCAACAAGCCGGCCACGTGTGACATGCATAAGCAGGAGGCCCTGGGGAAAGAAGACCTCACAAACAGCGTGCCATGTCTTTATTTTCAGTATATTTCAATTATAAATGAAAAGAGAAAAAAAATATATCGTAGAAACAGAACACAGTAATCTGCTCAAATGAAAACAGAATGCTTTAACTGCACAAATTCAGCATCGGACTTAAAGGCCGTCCTAGTCTTCTGTGGGTATCAGAAGTTCATTTTACTACAATCAATATTCATTAAGTAATTCTCAGCATTTGCCTGCAAACTCAATAGCCTTATGTCAAACCATAATGCACAGTGCCGTTAGAGAATTCCTATTCCTAATTTCCATAAAGCTTGATTAACTCCATATTTGTAGATCAGAGGTGAAGTGGTCATGACCCGCCCCCCCCCACTGAACACCTCGATCGTGTCCTTTGCTGGAATTGCATGTCGATCACGTGATCCTCCCCTTTTCACAGGAAGCCCGTCTTCCTCCATCGTTCGTTTGAGTATCAGGGAGACTGACGGGGAGCGTAAACATGGAGCACCAGCCTCCCCGTGCCTCATCCTGCGCGCCCCCACAGAAATGACGAGCATGAAGATGTCTTGCTGAGAGCAGACGGGCAAAGGTCAGGGAGGCCACAGTCAACTGCAGTAAGAACGACCAAGGCAGATCATCACAGGGATTGTGAGTATGGCAGCATTAGAAGCTGCCTGGACCCCACTGTCTTGGGAGACATTGAATAAATCCTGCCTCCTCCAGGTTCAAAAAAAAAAAAAAAAAAAAAAAAGATCAAGTGTTGGGGGGGGCATTGTCGAAAAAAAGGGTTCACCATTTCCTTTGAAAGCCATTCACCTGCAGAGAGAAGACAGGCTTTGAATGGACATCCATCCCACATCCCATAGGTTACCATGAATTCCCGGTGTCACAAAGTAGTAACATGTTTCCATTTTAAACTCCACTGATTAAGAGACCGAAAGGCCTCAAAGTGCCTCTAGGGACTCATCACTGACTCTAGGACTGTCCAGTGTTGGAGAGGAAATGAGAGGCAGCTGGGGTCATTCAAGGTAAAACCCAAAGGGAACCCCAAAGCGACTGACCAGACAGGAGCCAGGACAGGAGAGAGGCAGAGGAGCCGGGGTGGGGGCCGGCAGGACAGGAGGGAGGCAGAGGAGCCAGGACAGGAGAGAGGCAGAGGAGCCGGGGTGGGGGCCGGCAGGACAGGAGGGAGGCGGAGCCGGGGCTGGGGCCAGCAGCAAAGGAGGGAGGCGGAGCATTACAGCGGTCCCACAGGAGATGAGAGCGGCAGCAGCAGAGGCAGGGAAGGCAGCTGGAGCACTACAGGAGACTGGGGGGGGTCAGGGTCGGCTCCACCTACACTGGCCCCCGGCAGGTGTCCCTGGATGCTCTCCTCGGCCGTGCCAAAGGACACCTCATGGCTGGGGACGGGTTGGGTGGCCGTAGCACGGGGGAGGACCGTGTCATAGCAGTTCTCCATCTGCTGCTAGACACACACAGACAGAGATTAGCAGGAGTTGGGCGTCACGGCGGCCGAGGGGCCCCCATGCCCGCCAAGCACAGCCGCTCACAAATCCCGTCCTCCGAGAGATGCACGCATGCAGCCGGGGGTCCGAGCGCAGAGCGCAGCGCCTCGCTTCCGGTGGACTTACATTCCCCCCGCCCTTCGTGATGAGCGCCAGCTCGGTGGGCTGGTACACAGAGCCCCTCACCTGCCCATTGTAGCCACTGTAAGGGGAGGCTGGCTTGTTGTGGCCTAGGGGGCAGCAAAGGACAGTATTAAAACATAACCCAGGTGGCCCTGAGGGATGCTGGGTAATCGGCAAGGTAACCTTAATGTCCGCCCATCTTTGTCAGCTTCGAGACTCATCTGAAACTTTGATCATGGTTACTGACCAACATTTATAATAAACATATACAGCTACGTTCTGAACTTATAAATGTATTGCCTTGAAGATTTGAAGATGCATAAGCAGACACACACACACACACACACACGGGGACGGAAGGGGCTTCCTTGTCCTTCACGCTCCTCCACAGCTTCTTCCCCCATCCTGCGAGGCCGGACACTGCTCCGAAAATCACAGAGCAGGCACTACCCTAGCTGGTCAGGACAGCGCTGGGTCACTGTCAGCTGATTACCGATTACCTGCCAAGAACCAACCCAGCAAAGGATGGCGGCACAGCCATAACTGCTCATTCAGGGGGGGGGTCACACCGTGTACCGAGTTAAGGGCCTTCTAAAAGGGCGACAGACCAACAGCTAAGCACCATGACCATACCCAGCCATGGAGTGCTCAGGACCAGCACCCCTACAGGCTGACGTCCTCCGCACGGGATGGAAGGTTAACTTCAGTCCCAATACTCCAAGTCTTGGTTTTGATCGATAACAGATACAGCATATATACTAGTCAATATTGAAAAGCGAATACCCTTCAGTCAGGGCAGGAGTACCCCGTTAATTTTAAGGCGGTATACCCAGAGTGATCGTCAAAACCCATGCACCCTAAAGGTGGCAGCCCAGCATGGCACCCTTGGCCCAGGACCCCAGCGGGCGCTGTGTCCCACCATGCATCCTACGCATAAAAAAAAAATATCCAATATTTAAAACTGGTGTATCTGAGCCCTTCTCTGGGCAGCATGGATTACATCCCGCCGCAAGTGTCCATGGGCGCAACTCGGCACGGGGGCAGGATGTGGCCGTTGTTTCTGGTACACTTTTAACTTTCTGCCATTTTGTGGGTTTTCAGAACCTTGTTGTATCACCAACCATCTCTTGCAAGATATGGTCCCTCCCACGGGAAAAAACGCCAACCAATCAAAATCAGCACCCCAATGGGGCTCGCCCAGCAACAGCCACTCACAAGTCCTTCAGCCAGTGCTCAAACCCATCAGCCTGGTAACAAACATAATTGCTAATTAGGCCCGCCGGGGAATGCTGTCCCACTGGCCGAACGCCCCCCCCCCCCCCAGGTATGCCACGTGGGGGCCCCTGGGCCCTGCTTAACACCGGACGGCATGGAGGATAGGCATCACCATGGCAATGGAGGGGGTCCTCCCACAATGACACAGAGCGCAGGACGAGCGAACAAGAGACGGGGGGGGAGAAATCGAAGGGGCATGAGTGAAGGATGAAGAGGAAGGCACATATTAGGACGTCCAGATATGCAAACATACACTCATGCGACAGATGCTTTAATCAATATTGCGCATAACGCATGGTACCATTTATGTCAGTATTTCAACCGATTTAGCCTCAGGACCCAAATTATTTTTAATTTTGAACCAAATTTTCACGAAGAGTCAACACAGCATAGTGAAGTAATGGGCACAGTGTGTTCACGCACTCTTCAAAGCCAAAAGTCTGAAAGATTTTCGAGCATTTTTTAACAAAACATTTCCTCCGTTGTGTTATAACACATTCTGGGGGCAGACAAACGGCAAGGTGATCCCATACATACCGGCTGCCTGCTCGTCCATGGAGAAGGCCTTGTTCTCCATGTACATGCAATGTGAGCTCTGCTCCTTCAGTATGGTCTCGTACCCAACACCGCGGGTGGCGTACAGGTTGTCACCGAAGCTGGGCTCCACCTCACCATCGTTGGTGAGTGAGCATAACTCTGGGATGGCGTGCAAGAGGAGGAAGACCCAGCCATTGGCCACCAGCGCAATGGCCAGTGTGGGGTCGTCCCAGCTGGGTCCGCCGGTCTGCATGTTGCCGAAGACGTACATGACGATCCAAGCCACCCAGATGCCGACAGAGAGCACAGCGGTCAGGACGACAAAGCAAGCTCCCGTCCTCCACTCCTGACGGCGGCCCAGCAGAGCCGGAATGGCCGAAACCACGGAGACTGCCAGCAGCACCATCACGTAGATGAGAGCCATCACGAAGTCCTGATTGGCCACGATGCACGGCACCAGGGTGAACGAGGCATTTGGAGGCGAGCGGGCCACCGTGATGACCAGCCACTCCGTGTTGATGACGGCCTCTACCAGCCAGAGTGCGAGTGCCGCCAGGCAGAGCGGCCAGCCACGGGGCCCCGCGCCACCCGGCCGCCACGACAGCGCGCTCAGCCTCACGCCCTGCATCAGCAGGCAGGAGAAGCAGCCAGCGAACAGCACACCGAAGAGGAAGCGCCGCGCCGTGCACGTGGCGAAGTCCCGGCCCACCACGAAGGCGAAGGTCAGGCCAAAGACGCCCAGCGTGCTGAGCAGGAAGCCGGCTTGCAGCCCTGCAGAACTGCACCGTCTCGGATCCTTGGCGAACGGCAGGCTGGCCGGGAGGACGATCAGGAGCAGCAGGCAGACGACGACGCCGGCGGCCGCGACGGCCTCCACCACCACGCCCCACACCGCCGTAAGGTCACACAGACTGTAGTACAGCGAAGGGACGGCAGGGCCACAGCCGCGGGGAGCCTGGGCCCCCAAGGGCGACCACAGGGCGGTCATCACCGGCAACAGCAGCAGCCAATGGCGTCGCATGGCCACACCTGGAAGGGCAGACAGACAGGAGAGAGCGCATGACACCGGTGCTCCTGCTTAACTGGGAAACTCCTTTTAGCCTAGAGTCACTGGCGGGGATTCCAGCTCTGTGTAGACGAGACGCTCCCTGCCCCGAGACACAGCGCCCGTTCCCGAAACTCCATCCTGCTCTTCTAAACCTACCTGAGGTGGCCCTGGAACAAAATCACAGCCCAAAAAGTGTATCCTGACAAACTGAAAGTTAGCGTACCGAAAATGGATGGAAAGCAAATATTTGGGATGCCAACTGTGCAAATAAAGTAGAATATTCAAGGATAGGACTTTGGCACCAGAGAGCAAGAATTTTGTGACAAATATCATCACGGTTTGGATTACCAAACCATACTGCATGCAGTCACAGACTTTTAATTAAAATCAGAAAAAAAGGTGTTTGGCACTTGGCAGTGTTTGGCACCCCCCAGAAAAAAGGGGGTTACAGTACGCCGGGCGAAAGGACTGGGGGGTAACATTGGGTCACCGTGCGCACGGCGGACAGAGTCACTAATGAGTGGGAAGTCTCTGCTAATGGTCCCCCTGCCCGGGTTAAATTAGCCCTTGTTATGCGGGGAACTACAACAGCTCTCAGAGACACAGCCTGGCTGATGGGCTGATACTGGCTGCCAAGTTTGGCTTCCCACGTTCCTGCCTCCTGCAGCCTGCCTTTCACCGCTCCCCACCGCTGGGGGGTGACGCAGGGCTCTTCCCATGCAGCAGACTCACTTCCAATGGGGGGGACAGAGCTACTTACAGCCAAGAAGGACAGCTGGCATAACAGAGCATTTACTCTTGTTTATTTAGCCAACGCCTTTATCCAAAGTGACATGCAAGTGAGAAGGCAGTGTCGGCCAGTGCCAGAAGCAAGTGGGGTTAGGGGCCCAAATGTGACATCATTCTACTGACTAAGGGATATGAAATGGCAACTTTCCAGGCATAGGCACAGAATCCTAACCAGCAGAACCATGCAACTAGGCCAACTCCGGTTATTTCGTTTTGAATTGCACTCCTGCAATTAAGAAGGCTAAAACTGAAGAGCTGAAAGTACTCTTTTAAGGTCCTGGCAGTGTGGCGATCAGCTCAAATTCAGTCAAGGGTATGTCAGGAGAAGAACAAAGTCAAAGGACGCCGGTAAGCCAGCCCAGGAGCCCTCCTCCGCAAAGCCATTTGCCTTACGGGAAGTTTGTAGGCGAGGCATTTGCTTGGCACCTCCTCGCAGTTTCGGTTGCGGGTACAGGTTTCTTTACCGGGATCCGAACGCACAGCCGCCCACCTGTAACCATCGATACTGCTGGCACTTCGTCAGATCTGAATGAAACTGGCAACGATCCGTCACTTCGCTTCCGAGCACGTCGCCGGGACGACCCGAGGACGTTCCGAAACAGGATGCCGATTTATTCCGAACGCAGTTCCGACACGATCGCAAAGGATCCGATACGGGCTGGAAGCAGGGATTAGACCGCTAGTCACTGACTGACAGTACGACATGCACACCCATCGCCTCCTTTCTCCTCCGTGGCAACCAAATACGACCCATAATAATGGGACAGCGTGGGAAGGAGTGAGTGAGACCGGGCAGGAGTCCGCTGCTGACTGTGGTGGCAGAGGGTCGGGGTCTCCGACACGGCTGGCCTGGCGTTTCACGCCACTATTCCGCGTCAGTGCGGGGGTTGGCATTACTCTGGCCGGGAGACGCCGGGCCGGCCCAGGGCGAGGAAAGGGCCGGACCGAGAGGCGACATCCCGGCCCCGGTACCTCTCGGATAACGGGCCGGATTAGGCATGATCACACCTGGGGCGCCGCTCTGCGCCTGCGCACTGGGAGGGAGGCGACGGGCCCCAAATGTGACGGGCGCTCCGCCACGGGGAGGAGGGAGGGGCGCCGGCGCGCCATTAAATGCCTACTAAGTACCGCTTCTGCTGTAGGCGAACTCGTGGCCACTTACACGGGGTGGCTCCAGAAAATGATTAACTAGACCGCAGGCCCTAACAAAAATGCTAGATGACATTTATATTAAAGTCTTTGGCAAACTGCAAAGCCCCCCCCCCCGCCAGTTATTGTACCTCCATTTTACCAATCCCCCACCTGTCTTCGACACCACCTCGAAGCACACTTTTGATTGACAGCCAACGAGACCAATGAAAATTTCCCCATAGACGACTTCCACCAATAAAGTTAGGAAAGGGGCGGGACCCAAAACTCCAAGAAACAGCCTTCATCTGGGCAGGTGGATGATGCAGGCTCGCGCATTTTTAAATGTATATAAGGTTATGATCGTTTAATTAGGCACAGAAGTACAGAGGATGCGCACCCATGTATTCGCGACCTCTGCGCTCGAAGACTTTAGATGCGACAGTATAAATCATTAAATGTTACCTGAAACCACACCCTTTTAAGATGTAAACTCACTGCAATTAAATGTTTTCCTCTTCCCAATTTTCACCTCCACGTGGAAGGTATTAGTCGCGAGACGCGTTTCATAAAGTGACTTTTAAAAGTTCCATTCCGGCGCTTTTGTTTCGATATTTAATACACTTGGCATCATTTGCGCAGCAGCGGTATATATTGTTTATACATTGTTGTGTACTTTGTATCAGTACCGGCGCGCGTCCGAAACCCCCGAAAGGACGATATGATGCGAGGCGGACTCCGGCACCGGGCGGGCACGGAACTCCGGCACCGGGCGGGCACGGAACGCGCCTTACCTGGGCTCCTGCGCTCCTCCCGCACCTTATCCGCAGAAATCCCGCAGCGTCCCCGATCGCCGTCAGCGCCGGACGCACAAACTCGCCTTACCCCCCCGCCGTATTCCAACAGTCCCGTTATTGCTGCCGACCGGCTTCGGTACCTCCCAAAACGTGTGTCGGTCGCTTGCTGCCGTTTAATCCTGCGAAAGGACGCTCAATGCCCTGGCACTTGGTTAATGTTCACCCCTCTCTCTCTCTCTCTCTCTCTCTCTCTCACACTCACACACACACACACACTCTCTGTAACCGTCCACCCACCTTCCATACGAACTATTGCCGATTCTCTCCCCCCAGATGCAGCACTTCTGTTGCGATTTCCAATCCCCCATCCTCTGATATCCTAATTACCCTTAATATGGCACAAACGGGCTTGCGGAAAGCATTACAGGTGCGATTCGGCCTCGCCTTGCTGACAGTAACAGCCAGCGCTCACTTATGCTGCGCTTTAACTTCGTTTGTCCAACTTTGCCTTACTTTGTTTTGCTTGACGACAACTCCTTTACATTTCATAGCTATAGGCCTACTTATGTGCTTTGAGTCACGCCAAACACCCCGAATCAATCGGGGCTTTGCTTTACTGGGGCAGTATGCTTTATGACTAATTAATTAAAATAACCAAACAAGTGTATAAACCTATATATTAAGACGCAAGCACACCTATTAAACAATCATGTTTGTTCGGGTTATTGCGAGGGTGATTAATGATAATAACGACGTGAAATGATTTAACAAGGGGAAGAAAGACGAATAAAGGCGAATAGGCGAATAAACGGTAACAACTGAGGTCGGTCTTGTGAAAATCACAGTGTAACACCCATTGGGTCTGTTTCTATCCTATGTGCATATGAATAATTACAAATAAGTGATAAAAATCATCTACTTCCATTGTTATTAATGTACAAACAGAATGAAGGAGTAATGAATCAAATAACAGCATATTATATTTCTAACGAATCACAATTACCGTAAGATGATATCTCAGAGGTAAAATAAGTATAGAATTGTGCAGTATTAATCAGTTAATCAGCTAGGTCCAGTTCCAGATTATCAGCAGTAAAATCTTGCCTAGAGTGACGTGATTTGAGGACATTACGGTAAAGTACTCTGGAGATTCAGATATTTTTCGGGGGGGTGCGGGTGATGGGACACTGAGACGACCAGGAAGGGCACATTTCAAACATACCGATGGGGGTTTGGATGCTGTTTACAGTGCTGGTTGACCAGAAACAAATGCCGTTGTCATGACCTTGAGCTGGATGTCTATTTCCTGGACAGCAAAGGTGTCCCAGAAAGGATGAGACATGGAATCATTCAGGAAATTTGAAGACAAGTCGCACTAATAGTCTGACTGCGACTGATCCAGCGTAAGTTCTCCAGTGAGCTGGAAACGCAAAGCTCTGGCTGGTAGGAGAAACCTCTCCATCTCGGCCATTTTCATCGGCAGGTGACCTGTCTTCCAGGTGGAAATGCTTCTAAGTAACAGTTGACCAGGCATTCTAAGTCCCCAAGGTGGTCTCAGTGCCGTAGTCATTGCCTTGTATTTATTTGCTATTATGTTCTGCAGGAAGTATGCGATAATTTCACAGTACGATGCACACGATAGCTGTGCAACCTGGAAGCTTGATTGGAGGATAATATGGTTTACGTCTAACATGGATTCAAGGAGAGGGATTTAGTGTCTAATGGGATGGTAGCCATATGTGAGGGAAGTGTGTATAAGTCTTAGATAATATACATAAACTATGGCACCTTTTGTGATAAGCAGTCCAAATAATGGCTCGTTTGATGGTCATAAGCGTAACAGCGGATTCGTTAGCTATGGGGTGACAGTGCCCCCTAGTGCATAACCTGTTGTGGTGTTTTGCTGATTTATTCTGGGATGACGGGCTTATTTTCATTTTTTTCCTCATTTCTTAATTTCCGTAATTTCTGTTCTCATAATTGCTAAGGTGACCGTTTGTGCGGGCTTGTCTTCCTAACAATGGCCCTTAGTATGCGACTTTAGATACACTTAAAATACTGCCCGAATTGGCTTTCCTGGAAAGCATTGGTGACCTCGTCGATTATATTTTATAGAGCAGAAGCGCTGTAAAAGTCTCTCTCTAACTGTGAGAAACAAATTTGCATCCATTATACGGATATCGAAGACCAGAAACATACTGTGTAGCACCCATTCCTAAAGTGATTTATTAATGTTAAAAACAGCTTTATAGCTGTATGTATAGCTGTGCTGACAATAGAGGGATTTTCAGCAATTGTTCAGGCAAAAACAAGAAAGCCCCCCCTTGTTAGCACGTCAGCCCCCGCCGTTTGTTATGCTTCAGCGTTTCCCATGGCCAACCCTCTGATCACAGGCCCCTTCCTTTCATGGGATCTCCTGCCACGGCTTGTTTGACACGGAGGAGGTCTGGGGAGGTTATGTTGCTTTTTGTCGTAAATCATCCCGCCTCTTCCTCGGGAACATGACGGAGGGGGTATGAAAGCAGTCTGACGGGTTTTCACGGCATTGTGCCCAGTGATTCCAATCCGCGTGTAGATGGCCAATAAGCTTTGTAATAATAGACGTCCTTTATAACATTCCAGTCTCTTTTTAACATACATAAATAATACAATTATTCAACTCTGGAAAAAAAAACACAGCAAAATTTTTAGTTTCACTCATTTATCAATTTATGGGTATATGCCTGTGTAGAATATCATTATTTTTGCAAACTCCAGCCTGGCTCTTCCCTGCTTCTCATTAATGAAGGGCTTCTTCCGTGCTTCATGGGTCTCCAGTCCTGCTGCTAGGAGCCTGATACCCACTGTCCTAGCAGTGCACGTCACACTGGTGACTGGTTTCTGGTCGTTCCCAGTATCTCCTGCCTCACCTTGTTCTTCTGTACTGCTGTCTTAGAAGCCTTCAACCTGGAATCAGCGCAGTGTAGCCTTCTGCCAGCAGAACCAGGGTTAAACCAGGATTTCACATTGCAGGCTTTAAAAAATATACAGAGCAGTCTCTTTTCCATAGCTGTACATCTTAAGCTTGTTGCAGGCTGGTGGTGTAATGGTTAGGGATGCAACCGTGTAATTGTGAGATTGCTGGTTCTAGTCCCTGACCTGCAAGTACTGCTGAGGTACCCTGAGTAAGGTACCGTCCCCAAGCACTGTTCCTTGGGTGCTCACAATGTCACATGGGTTAAATGCAGAGGACACATTTCGTTGTTGCTCACTGTGTGCTATGGTGTGTTGACAATCACCTTTCAAAATAAAAGAAACATCTTATAATGTGTTAACAACAATTTACAATTTCATAGGGTGTGACTTAAACAACACCACATACTGTCTTCCCAATTTGTTGCATTGGCGTTGCTGTAAAGGGCCAAGTTGCCCGATAAGGCGTCATTCAGGGGGATTGAGTGTTGACTGGAGCCCCCTCGATCACCTGCACGGCACTGCACGTCGCTGCACTGCACGGCACTGCACGGCGCTGCACGGCCCGGGCGGCTAACGGCACTGCACGGCACTGCATGGTGCTGCACGGCGCTGCACGGCCCGGGCGGCTAACGGCACTGCACGGCACTGCACGGCCCGGGCGGCTAACGGCACCACTGCTGGGAATGCTGGCATGAAAAATCAGCCCTGGACTTTCGGGCCCCCTGTAGCCCCATGGTAAACTGTGTGGGCAAGGGGGGGGGATGAATTTGGCCTCCCCACATAACCATTGCCCCCCCACCATCGCATTCACTCCCGCATCAAACCACTGCTTATCGCTGAATGGGAACTTGCATTCATTGTGTATGTGATACAATCCTCACATTTGTATGGCTACTGAGTGATGCTGGGCACAGATACAACTGCTAGCCTTGTGATAATATATATTTAAATAATAATAAAATAAATGGATAATGAAAAACAGTTGCTCTATTTTACAGATGAACCGTTCACCATTTGTGCAGGGTTGGTCCTGTAGAATACAGGGTAACTTTTTGTGATGTTCAAGTTAATCTAGTAACACTACACACTTGTTGCTTTCAGAAGTCAATTGGGGTCTTATGAACAAATTACAATTAAACAGTTAAAC
Source organism: Petrocephalus sullivani (assembly GCA_026780845.1). Taxonomy (NCBI): domain Eukaryota; kingdom Metazoa; phylum Chordata; class Actinopteri; order Osteoglossiformes; family Mormyridae; genus Petrocephalus; species Petrocephalus sullivani. The sequence continues at coordinate 2,939,742 of JAODKM010000088.1, forward strand.
ATTAATTATCATCAATTCACATAACAGCACACAGAGAATGCATTTCCTGTTGGATGCTGATTTTATTTCAGTATAAAAATACATAATTTGAGTTATGAATGCAAAAAATAATGCAAAATCCACATTCCATGTGTGCGTGGCTGTGCAGTGAGCTATGGCAGCTGTGTCAGGGACTGCATACGTTTAGGCGACGCGGACACTTTGCTGCAGAAGAGCGACATGCAGGTGAGCCAAACTGGAGTCCCTTTCAGGAGGGTGGGGTCGAGCCGAGCGTACGTCACTTAATTAGCCAATCACAGCAGATCCAAGCGTTTCTCACCCAATGCATGAAGGCAAACACACGAGCAAGAAAAATGCGTTTTATTTTCTGAGGGTATCGGCTTGGCCTCAAAAATGAACGTGTCGGCCTGGTGTCGAGGGCGTGAAGCGGGCCCCTTTATTCAGTCACGATGGTCTGGGTCACACCTGACACTACTAATGATTTCATGTGTCAATACTGTGTCATTACCAACAAGCCTTACATCCCAGATCTAGCCTTAAACTCAGCATGGCGCCTCCCATGTTCACTCTACCCCTGATTCGTTTTCTAGATCTTTCTGTCTACTCTTCCTCCCAACACTAGAGCGCTGAAAGTGGTGCCCCAAAGCAAAAGCTAAGGCTGGAAGGCGCAGGGAGCCTCTGCGCCGGCGACTGAGGGCCAGCAGGGCCAAGCAATCACAGGTCGCTTTGTTTGAAGCCCTGCTCTTATCTTCTTGAGCACAGCAGTTAAGCAGAATTAATCCAGTCTTAAGTAGATGTATTACCTAATAAATCTATAAATGAACTGTGGTTACATGACAGCATAAATTGCTGTGGATGGCAATTCACTAAACAGCAGGATAATCTAATAGGCTGGTGCAGGCCTGGAGCCAGGACGGAGATAACAGACATTTTATACCATAACGAGCATACGTCTGCTTGTCAGGCCCGAGTCCAATAAAGTGTGGCATCCAGTCGAAGGTGAACAAATGGGCCGGGCCCCTCACGGGCCATTCTCAGCACCCTCTCAGGCCAGTTTGGTCCACTGGGCTTTAAAACACGCCTGTGGAGCTTTGCTGCGGTGACCCAACTTATCGGTTACCATGTTCCTGTAAATGGCTGCGGTTGGAATTCACACCATGGCGCCGTTGCAGTCATATGAGCCTAGAATCGCCCTCCCCCTACCGGAGAAGTGTGTGGGGGGGGGTGGTTTCAAAGTAAACGATATGATAAATTAGAAGACATCTGACTTGAGCTGTATCCAGGAATCGAATGCAGTGTTTCCCAATCTGGTCCTCTGGGACAGTCCATGTTTTTGTGGAGGGACACCTGTAGGTCCTGGGCTGGAACACATCAGTATTATGGATAAGATCCATCCATCCATCCATCTACTAACTGCTCATCCTTGTCAGGGTCATGGATGTAATATATAAGGCACACGCCTGGGGGACACGCTAGGCGCCATAGCGACATCTAAGACAATCTGATTACACAGAAACATGTCTGTGACAATCTGACTATCTAGCTGCCCCCCTACCAGGGGCAGCTTCTCGCCCCCGCGTCTCCGGCTGCCCCCCCCCTGTCTATGTCAAAAAAATGACACAATATCCAGCACTCAGGGCCCAGTGCTCTTGGGGCCCATCGCTCTCGGGGCCCATCCCTCTCAGGGCCCAGTGCTCTTGGGGCCCATTGCTCTCGGGGTCTGCCGCTCTCGGGACCCATCGCTCTCAGGGCCCAGTGCTCTTGGGGCCCATTGCTCTCGGGGTCTGCCGCTCTCGGGGCCCATCCCTCTCAGGGCCTGGCACTTTCAGACAAGGGGTCTATCTCTCTCGGCCGCAGGGCTCGTTGCTCTTAGGGCCTCTCACTCTCGGGGCCCGTCGCTCTTGGGATCCATCACTCTTGGAGCCCATTGCTCTTGGGGCCTATCACTTTTGGCTGTGGGGCCCGCTGCTCTCGGCCACTCAACAGAGCGGGAGGAGTGTTTGCACTGCTGCCTGACCGGCCATTGAGCCATGGTTCAGGAGAGCAAACACAGCCTGCTTCAGCAATGGGGGGGCTGCCGAGCAATCTGCTCACTCAGGGTTTTCATAAACGGCCCTTTTCTGTATCTCTCACTCGCTTCATCTTTTCTCCCTCTGTTTGCTTCTTCGATGCTATAAATGAAGGGTATGTTATCAGAATTACTGGTGCATGCATATCTTACTGCCGATCCCCCGGCCATGTACAGGACTGCACATAGTCATTATTACCGGAATGGAAATGTTTAACAGTGTGGATAGCTCTAGAAGGGGGGGCCCAGGTTACAGGAGTAAGATAAATACTCAGCAAACGGCCCCGTGCCCCATCTCCGGCTTACAGCCACTCTCTGTCTTGCCAAACAGTGCAAAATGTTCTACAGCCAAACAAAACGAAAACAATGTCCATATGTCACATTTATACTGCATGAAGAATACCCTGGAAGAGAAAAAAGCGACGAGACGAGACATAAACACGTCATATTCTGGCTTGTAATCCCCACTGAGGATAAAATAAATATCATACGCTAATCAGTACAAAAGTGACCCAGCTCCACTTGAGGTCTCTGCGGTGAGTCATGAGGCTGTGGTAAGGATGGGCAGAGTCTCCATCCAAGTCTCTGAATTTGTAAACCAAGGAGTGTACAGAGGCTGGGCCACGTGCTTCACAGAGATGGAGGGGTGGGGTTTGGTCACATGGTCAAATATACCTTAGAAAGTGGGAAGAGTTTGGGTCATATGGTCAAACATAGCCTAAGAAGTGGGAAGAATTTGGGTCATATGGTCAAATGTAGCCTAAGAAGTGGGAGGAGTTTGGGTCATATGGTCAAACGTAGCCTAAGAAGTGGGAGGAATTTAGGTCATATGGTTAAACATAGCCTAAGAAGTGGGAGGAGTTTAGGTCATATGGTCAAACATAGCCTAAGAAGTGGGAGGGGTTTGTGGCATATGAACGAACATATCTTAAGACATGGGTGGGGTTCGGGTATTACGAGCAGACATAGCCTGAGAAGTGGAAGGTGATTAGGTCACATGACCAAACAGTCTATGAAGTTGAAGGAGGTTGGGTCATGCAATCACCCTGGTGTGGCTTGGTGCTGGGTCGGAGGTGTCGCTTTTGGGTGCTGGAGAGTGAGGAGGTGGACACATTGGCAGCTGCCTGCTGGTTGCGAAGGGCAGGGCGTGGGCACAGCAGCGCCCCCTTCAGTAGCAGCACGTCCCTGACGGCCGCACGGAAGGGCCGGCTCACAAAGCAGTAGAGGAAGAAATTGACAGCGGTGTTGAGCATGGCCAACATGTTGGCCAGGTCGTAGGCCAGATGTACGCGCCAGTCCCCATGCACGGAGGACACATGGAGGTGGTAGAGGACCACCACGGTACGTGGCGCCCACAGCACTGAAAACACAGAGGTGATGGCCAGTAGCATGGCAGTGGTCTTGCCCAGATGGCACGAGGACGCCCCCTGCTGGCCCCCGGAGCACCCGTCCCGGCACTGCTGCCGCTGCCGCACCCTGAGCCGGCGGAGGATGAGCGCATTTAGCGTCAGGAAGATGCCACAGGGCAGGAAGTAGATGATGGTGACGTGTGTCCAGATGAGGGCGCCGTCCAGGGCCGTGGGCGGGCTGCTCACACGCCACATGTCCGACCACCAGAAGAAGGGAACGCCCGACAGCAGTGCCAGTGCGAAGACGGCGCCGATAATGCGGCGTGCCCTGGCCGGGTAGCTGATACGCCGATGCTGCAGAGGGTGGCACAGGGCCAGGTAGCGGTCCACCGTCAGTGGCACCGCCGCCCAGATGGAGGCGTGGTTGGCGCCGAACTCCAGGACGCTGACAGAGTGCAGTAGAAGCTGGGGAACCTCCCGGTGGAAGACGGCGGTCTCCAGGAGGAAGCCCACGAAGATGATGAAGAGCTGGGTGAGGATGTCCGAGCCCGTCAGTGCCTGGAGGTACACGTACAGTGCCTTCTTGGTCCGGGCCGCCAGCCGGGACAGCACCACCACCGTCAGGATGTTCACTGTAGCCGGGAAGCGAGGGAAATCAGGAATGAATGTGACAGCCTACTGATATCCTACAGAGCTCATTCTTTTTGGATAATAAAGCCTGATAAGATATTGTGCCTATTGGCTGTAACACTCTGTGCCTAATGGATGAGAAACTCCAGGTAAAACAATACCTTTGCAGTCAAATGAATCATGACTTAGTATTAAAGTATGTGCCTATCCCCCCCCCTGCACAAGCACACAAACACACACCACCATCTTGTGTTCACTTTCCTTGGGGAGTCCTCATCTCTTGTTGAGGCAATCCTAAATACATAGTCCTCCCTGGGGGAGCCAATTACTAATCCTGACAGACAACTTTAAGACAATAGCCCCCCCCCCAGCACTAGATCAATAGCTGAGTGGGGGGGGGCTATAGTTGTTCCATAAGAATCACAGGAGGAAATGGTGACATCAAAGAACAGCAAAGGGTGTCTCTGTCAAATTATCAACAATGGAATATTTTTAAAACAAATCTTTCTGTTTTCAGAAAGCAGGTCATTTGTTAATCTGCTGACAGAGCACAGAAAGGCTGCAAGTGGTATGGGGAGGGGGGAGTTACACAGGGGTCAGGGGTATTGCTTCCATTATATGCCGATCAGCAGTTTACAGCAGGGAACCAGGAAAGTCATGTGACTGAGCTCAGCAATCGGCATTATGGGAAATTGATCAGGCGGCCATTAAAATGACATGTAATGGGCAGACCTGCTGGACCGTGTGAAATGAGTGAGGTGGACTGCGGAATCCTCAGGAGGCAGTAACTTTTATCACATCAACAAAACGCCCACCGTATAATTATATGTTTCCCTGTGTATTGATAAGGCTTCCCTGTGGACAACTACAACCCTGAAGGAGATTTAAAGGCTGCCTATTGATTACCAGAGATTACCTAATTTACACACAACATATCACAGCATGTTAATAACTTTTCTTCCAGATCCTGATTTTTTTCAAGATTCGGTTCATCTAATCAATAATAATACGGCTGGAAGTTTAAAGTTTAAAAACAAATGTATTTTTTCTATTTATTCTTTTTCAATGCTTAATATTTGTTGTTACAGTTAGGAGTAAGGTTATTGCTCAAAGAGAAATAGCCGCCTCCCCCTGCTGGGATCTGCAGTGCCACTGATCCCCACCGTCCTTATTGGCATGTACCTGGTACTCCCACACAGAGGAGGGCGCTGTAGTAAATGACAGGGATGGCTCCCAGGACGCACTTTGATGGTGGTGTCTGACTGGGGCCCTTCGTCTCCCCTGTGGAGCCAGCTGGAGTGCTGTTGGACCAGGAGATCATGGCTTTGCAGTTTTTTTTTGCCCCTTTTGCCAGAAGAAGAGAAAGAAAGCAAACGGAAGGGTCACACACAAATGCCGAGCGGTTAAACAAAAGCTTTAAACATCCTCCACTGGTTTATGTGTTTAAGGATTAGGCCCGGCCTCACTCCACGAGACATGATTTAAACAAATTCAAGAACAAATATATCATCAACGAGATCCAGGCCAGAGGAAAATGTGCAGCTCCCTAAATGGGTCGACATTAATCCCATTTGAGACACCAAATTACAAGATGTACAAGTATCCAGTCTGCCTTTTCTCCCATGGACCCCCCTCTCCCATCGTGAGGGTACTCAGGAAATAGAAGCACCGGGCTAAGCCAATCAGCTACAGGCAGAAAATGACAGGCTGTTTTAGAAATCCTGAAAAATGCGAGAAAAGGACAAGTATCATGGATTATGGGTGATAATTCGTAAATGCAAGTGGGTTTTATCGGCCATGTTAAGGTCTTTTTGTCATTTTTAGCTAAGGTTACCTCAGCAAAACGACGGGCCAGGGGCACCTGCATGTAAAGAGGCAACTGTTTAGGGAGGAGGCCCATGCGGTTTGCAGATCAGGCGTGTTTTATAAACAGCAGCTCGATAAGCCCCGTGGTCGTCCTTATATGAGCCAGCTGCAAAATACGAACCCTGCAAAGTTAAACACGTGCTGCCCGTGTTCCCAGACATCTGTGATGGCGGAATAAATAGGGATAACGCAGTGGGCCCGCGTCTCGGGAATGTGCGAAGGGGGCGGAGCTGAATCAGGGGCCGCCCAGCATAATGTTGGCCGTGAGTCTGTCAAACTGCTGGCTCCGCCTCCTGCCTTTGTCCGAGCCCCTGGCTCGCTTGCCAAGTCCTCCTTCTAGCTAGTAGCAGAATGGCTTCCTGTGCATTCCACAAGAGCTGGACTGAGAATAAATATCGGCCCAGCGCACGTACATACTTATGGTAAAATATGGTAAAAAAGGGGGAGGGTCCCCACAACAAATCCTGCCTGCCCACAACCCCATATGGCCCACCTTCTACCTTAATGACTGCATGGTACTGTCATTCTCTCATTTACAGCTGCAGGGTGCCCTCTCCCAGGCAGGCCT
>JAODKM010000088.1:2946322-2969664 GCA_026780845.1 Petrocephalus sullivani
ACAGCTGCAGGGTGCCCTCTCCCAGGCAGGCCTACCTTCTACCTTAATGACTGCATGGTACTGTCATTCTCTCATTTGCAGCTGCAGGGTGCCCTCTCCCAGACAGGCCTACCTTCTACCTTAATGACTGCATGGTACTGTCATTCTCTCATTTGCAGCTGCAGGGTGCCCTCTCCCAGGTAGGCCTCCCAGGGCCTGCCTGTGGTAGCGGCCCCTGACCATTGATCCTCAAGGCTCCTCTAAATGAGCCGGAAAATCTGAGTGATTCAAAAGACCCAGGATATCCTGATTTTGCATAATTTGATGTGTCCCTGGGTCAAACAACCGAGGGGCTTGAGCTATCTTGTATGTTCACGTAAGTTTCTCTGTGTGGAAACTACACTCTGTCTTCAAAATATCAGCAGGAAATCCAAATAAATTGCCACAAGTTGTCCGTGAATTACACATCAATTTAATAATTAATTTAAGTTAAAAACTTGCGTACAAAGTATGTGATTGTGGTAGATAAGTGACTTAAATTGGTCAATATCCAAGATTTAACAGAGCAATTCAGTGGGCTGGTTTTGAATGCCACGATAGATGCTGAGCCTTGGGGAGCGAATGGTGTCCCCTTCTGTGTCCTCTCGACAGGCTTGCGGGCAGACGGAGGCCGGGGTGCGGGGCTCTCTGTGAGCAGTGCGCCCTCATGTGTGATAATGCAGGCGGCTCCAGGCAATCAGGCCGGTATTCATGGCAACCGGCCGCCGAGCCTTATCTCGCATCTCCCCGTGTTTCACCTGAGTGTGGCCCTTCCTGTTTTTAACCCTCTCACACCAGCGGTTTCCCTGCATCCTCTCGGCATACCTGCCATCCACGTAGCCGATTGCCGTTAATCTGCCCGAGACGCGGCCCCGTTCACATTACCAGCCCATTACGCTTTTATTTCGCGTTAATTGGGGTGTGATCGCGCTTTATTGTGCCTGCTAACCCGCTGCTGAAGTGGCCGACCTTAGCGGTCGTTACAGGATATTGCGAGAAGATTCTTTTATAAGCAACAAAGTCGTTATAAGGGAAAGGTCACCTTGTTTTCGTCGGGAGTGACTGAGCTGATGCATGTTATCTTTCTCTGCAACCCGAAAACAAGATTGTAATTATAGGAAACGGAAATGGTCTCATTTCATATGCGGGGAAAAAAACATCCGTGGATATTGCGTGTATAGTGTTATATTGATGTAAATTGATGCATGTTACTTTGACTGTATTTGTTGCTAACGCGAATATGAACTTTTGAGATCGATAAAATGGTTTTCATTGATAAGGAGCTGTAATAGCCTAGTGGCGGGTGCATTAATTATCTCTACGCCCGTGATTTTTGACAATCAATCAATTTCTGGGATTCATGTAACAGTAAAATATTGGACGGTTCTAGTTGAAAATAGCACGGAAGATCGCGGCAGAAAGTCCAAGCAGCACATCCCGAGCGAGTCCTGCCGGAGCCTCAAACACGGAGCTGCCCCGTACGGCGCACAGGACGGGACTTACTCGCCCAGCACTTTCCTAACGATTGTATTCTTAAAATGCTCACCATTCCACAAACTTCGTCAACATTAGAGTTTACTTCATACGGGATTCATACAGGCACCTGCAGAAGATAACAGTATTATTATTAATAATAATAATAATAATTATTATTATTAATCTCTTATTAGTTCCCAAATTAATGTGATGTTGACTAGAAAGCGCCGACCACAGGATCGTATCTTTCCATGTCTAACCCAGAGGAAATGATGGCGTGAAATTCGGAGTGGATTAGGGTTTGGGGGTTCCGGTTTCCCCCCAAACGGCGGCTGCATGACCGCAAGAGCCGTTTAATGTGCCATTGGCTTCGGCAGACTAATTACACATAAGCGATCTTTAAAAAATGTCTCCGTTATCCACGAAAGCCTTTTTAATGTAAGCCTGGTGCGAAAATGGTCCAGGGCAGCAGGGATGAGGAGTGCGGGAGGAGGAGCGCGGAGACGCGGCAGAGGAGCCGAGCGCAGCGGGCGTCGGCGAAACCGGAGCGCAGCGATCCCGCTCCTCAATTATTCATGGACTCGGTAGCTGCATCCGAAGGGGCAAACGGGTCAGGACCGGGGCACATCAGCCAGCACAGCCCACGGATCGCCATGCATTTTCGCTTTAGGTCACATTAAATATATTTTTGGGTTTCTTCCCTCTCAGAAACGAAGTAAATTTCAAAAGAGACAAACTGCATGCATTACAAAAACGCGTCCGTTTGAGCCCTGCCCGAACTTCGGGTCCCCTCACTGACACTTTCTGTGAGTCCGGAACATTAAAATGACAAAACCCAGACAATATCGTTAACAACTGTCTTTAATAACGAGTAACTCCCACAAACATCTACAACGGAGGGGTAGAGTATATATGCATATATGCACACTGGTAAGTGGACGGGAGAGAGAGTAGGAATCAATATACTACGAGTAAGAAAAAATGAAAGATAGGAGCCGCACAGCTTAATGAAACATTTGAATCTGGCGTAGTTCTTATATGTTAAAGTGGCTGGCAAGATCCAGGTTTAAGTCTTGCATGTTCAGAGCAAACTGTTTTCATAACCAGTAATTTAAACCATGCATTGGAAAGATAAACACACAACCAACATGCTATTTGAACAACTTCCCTTTGATAGTCACAAATGCTTGAATATTTCAATAGACTTGTAGGATTGTGTTGCCTTTAGTCTGTTCAGGTAGTCTACCTGTAAGCAGGGGCTCAGTAAGAAACGCAATCCCTTACCTCTCACAGCTGAGCGTGCCCCCCCATTCGTGACGAGGCCGGGGGTCCGGCAAAACCCGCGGCACGACCCGGCGCAGAGCTGAGCGGCCGAGTAGCGGAGAGGAGGCGTGAGTCAAGCAGGAGGGACATCACTGCTGGGAGAGCCAGAAGGGAGGGAGGCAGGGAAGGAGAGCCCGGAGGAGAAGAGGAGGAGGCAGGGGGCGTGGGAGGCGGGAGTTGGGAGGCGATTGGCCCTTGGAGGAAGGCAGGTAGGTGACAAATGGACAGCGCTATGGGGCAGAGGGGAAAAGAGGGAGCGAGGAATATGAGGCAGAGAGTGAGGATGAAGGAGAGAAACACTTCAAAGCTGTAACAGTGACCGGCATGTTGAACTGTACAGGGCCTCTGGGGGTATGCGGAAGGTTGTGACCAGAATGTAAATTCTCCCCCCCCCAACAAACACACAGACACACGCCACCCACCCAAGCACATAAGCCCTCTAACAGGAGGAGAGGCTGATCTTGGGGGGCGGGGGGTAATGTCACGCCATGTGAAATCCCCCAGAATGCCGTGTGGCTCTAATAGGCCCATTTTGTGGAAAATACCTCATGTCATTGTCATGGTGAGAGGGGTTTAAATGCAACAATACATGTCAAGAACCTTTCATGAAGCAACACTGTAGCACAGAAGTTTCCCTTCGTGGGATTAATAAAGTTCATATAATGTAATGTAATCAAACCAGATCTGAGATAATGATTCACCGCTGTCAGGATTACATTTGTATAACATTTGTTAGCCAGCAAAGCAACATGCAAGTGAGGAAAGTTTTGGGGACAGAGAGCAGGGCCCGTCTGTGCACCCTGAGGAGCTGCTGTTAAGGGCCTCGCTGAGGACCCGACGGTGATCGGATTATTCTGGCGGCCATGAGATTTGTATCCAGGTCCTTCTGGAGTCAGGCAGGACCCCTCCTGATCTGCGCACCGCCCCAACAGAGAAGAGGAGCAGAGGCTGGAGTCAGGCAGGATACATCACCTCCTGATCTGTGACCCGCCCCCAGTGAAGAGGAGCAGAGGTGGGAGTCAGGCAGAACCCCTCACCTCCTGATCTGTGCCCTGCCCCCATTGAAGAGGAGCAGAGGCGGGAGTCAGGCAGGACCCCTCCTGATGTGCACACCACCCCCACAGAGAATAGGAGCAGAGGCGGGAGTCAGGCAGGACCACTCACTTCCTGATCTGCACCCCACCCTCAGTGAAGAGGAGCATGGGCGAGAGTCAGGCAGGATCCCTCAGCTCTTGATCTGCGCACTGCCTTCAGTGAAGAGGAGCATAGGCGGGAGTCAGGCAGGACCCCTCACCTCTTGATCTGCGCACTGCCCCCAGTGAAGAGGAGCAGAGGCGGGAGTCAGGCAGGACCCCTCACTTCCTGATCTGCGCCCACCCCCAGTGAAGAGGAGCAGAGTCGGAAGTCAGGCAGGATCCCTCACCTCCTGATCTGCGCCCACCCCCAGTGAAGAGGACCAGAGGCAGGAGTCAGGCAGGATCCCTCACCTCCTGATCTGTGCATCGCCCCCAGAGAAGAGGAGCAGAGGCCGGAGTCAGGCAGGATCCCTCACCTCCTGATCTGTGCATCGCCCCCAGAGAAGAGTAGCAGAGGTGGGAGTCAGGCAGGACCCCTCACCTCCTGATCTGCGCCCGCCCCCCAGAGAAGAGGAGCAGAGGCAGGAATCAGGCAGGACGGACATGCCATACTTTAATATAACGCTGTAGTATTCACTTCAGTAAGTCTGTACATGATGTGCCTTGGTCTTTAAAGTCACAGAAAGGCAACATTGTGGTTAAAGAACACAACATGTTTTAACCTTAAAGGAAAGGGAATGTTATGTCACCAAAGCCAAGTCCATCCTCCATCCTGTGTTCCTAATGCAATCTTGTTTGGCCTTTTCTCTCCACAACTGCCTCTAATCTTTGTTGCTATGGAAATGGCCAGAGGCAATCACATCTGCTAACACTTGCTCATGGCTTAATGAGGGTTATGGCCAGAGGGCCAATTAAAGCAGTGTGAGGGGAATCTGCCTGTCCCCCGCTCTCAGGCCCATAGAAGCCACCTCCTTCTGCGGAGTTGGCCGTCAGATGCCTTGAAAACATTTAGATATAATAATATGGTGGTCTTGAAGCTAATTAGAAGATAGCACCTTTCTTCCATCATTGACTTGGGGAGTTGGCGGGTTTTGTTGAGGCAGGCAGCCTCTGGCATTGACACGACTCCCATTTCCCAGACTGATTCCCGGACACTTCCTCTTGACGTCCTGCCATCATGGTCCCAAGTGGCAGGGAGACATTCCATGCCGCTCAACCCGCTCCTGTTGTGTGACGAGGCACAGGGAGAGGATTTATACCCCCAGTCAGAGATGGTACAATCCACACGTGCTCCATCACCATATTGACCCAATTGCCATCAGATGTCAGTTAATTGTTTTGAAAGCTAATTATTGCTGGGGAGACAGCTGGCCAGCGTGTGCATCTGTGAGGGGATGGGCATGCATTCAAGTTAGAAGTGTGAAATCTCAGCGTTGCGACTTCTATTCATCTAAGTATGAAGTGTCTGGTGCTGGGGGGATTATGCAGCCAGATCTTCACTGGTAGCCAGTGTTTGTCCTGTAGGGGGCGCATTGAGGGGTACAAACAACAGCTGCCTTGGATCTCGTTTTTCCGCTACGTTTGCCGACCTCCTCTGGGGCTGCTGCTGGTTGTTCCCCTGGACACCCTGTCATCGCAGTCAGAGCCTGAGGGAAGAGGCCCCTTATCCGGCCTCATCTCCATCACCGCTGGGTCCTAAACACCCTCCCCGATGCACACCATGCACCTTTATTTGTAAATACTCATCTAATATTATTATCTTCAGTCTAATTTTTGGGGGTGGTGGGGGACCTGTGTCCAATCAGGTTGCTGACAGCTCCCTCCGTCCTCGATCAGGTCAGCTGACCTGAGTACAGTGCACTTAGGTTGACCAGCAATATTCACATGGCCCAGAAAGGTGTTTTTTTTAATCTGGGGTGAAATTCTGTTGTATGTGCTGAAGTCCTTGCTGAACTCTAGCATCCATACTGGGACTCGCTTCTTGATTGGTAAATGTGCTAGTAAAATTAAGTTTAAAGGTTAGTTAATTGCTTGGTAACTACGTGCTCATCTGTTCTTCACGTAACCAGCCCCAGTGCTGCACCAGACAGGCACCGAGGTGTCCGATGTAAGCTGAGACATGCACATATGAACTGGCACGTAGTCTGTGACGGGAGGCAGGGAGCCATCGTCTGGAAGGTGCTGCCTCTGGGTCTGACGAGACACACTGCCATGACACAGACGTTATCCTAACTGCCCCCAGTAAAAAATATTCCGCTGTTTAATTAAAGGCTACATGACATGTAGGTCAATTTGAAAGGTCAGGTAAGTCGCGTAATAGCATCAGTGTAAGAACAGGCAAGAGCCGAGCAGCAGGAGCTGAATTAAGCAGCCACCCGAGGAGAGACGGCCCTGCCGGGAGGGGTCCGGCCATCGCACGGGGGTCACGGGCATCACTGAGGAAAGCGCAGGAACGCCCTCTTGTGGAGGAATCGGGCCGATTTCCATGTCAGTCAGCTGGAAGGATCATTTTGTCAGAGGACTTACACAGACACCAGGCACCCCATGACTCTGGGTGGATGGACAGAGAACATCTCACCTTCAGTGCTGCGACGTTTATCGGTCACTGTGAATATGCTGCATTTTGTTTGTATTCCCTATGCAGGAAATGTACTATTTTGTATCACGTGCTGCCATAGATTTGTGTGCCTCAGACAAGCAACTTTCACTGAAAGTTTATTAAAAATGTGTTTGTTTCAGGTTTTTTAGTGCCTCGGCTGCTCTCTCTAGTGGCCAGTCGTTTGTGTTGCACACAAGCTAACCTCTAAACTCCACAGGACTGCAGTAGGAGCCTGCAGTACAGGCTGGGGGCGTGGCCTCATTGTTTTTAACCGTCCCGTCACGTGCCTGCGTTACACACACTGGAAGCTCGGACACCCCCAGACAACCCGGCAGACCTTTACGACTGGCTGAGCCTGTTGTCTCTGCCCCCATCTGTCACCCCCACGCCTCATCTGTATCAATAACTCGCTGCACACAGTTTTGTCAGTTTTCCTGGCACTGACATGCACTCCTGCACCTATACACCCACGTTGTATTTCTCGGGTTTTGTCCAAGCATGCAGCCAGGCAGCATGACTGCAAGCGTGAATCCTCCCCATTTCTGATTGGTAAAATCTCCTGAGAGGGACCCATTAGTAGGGTTTTCACTGTCACTGCACCCACTGTATGTATGTATGGAAGCCACTGGCACCCAGATGTCACTGCATGTGGGAAGCCACATAAAGCTGATTGGGGTTGAACCCTGTGAGGTTACAGGTCATAGTTCATGTCGTAGGTCAGCATTCTTCAGTCTGCACTTGTAGGTTTTCTCGGAATTGAGGACAAGCGGACACCTCGTCCGTAACCACGGTGACACTGCAGGCCAGAGTAGAGCAGACCTTTATTAAAATCGAAACACTAATTACATTAAATTACATACAGATTACTTACATGAAGTATTCACATTCTTTACATGGACAACCAATGCAGTGAAGGAGCTGGTCTCATGGTACCGCGAGGGTGTCGGCTCGAATCCCACACGGGGAAAGCTGCTGTATCGTAGGAGGGGCTAAGAAGCACCTCAGAGGCTGGCAAAGTACCAAGTAGTAAAAAGGAGCGGAGTCTGAGGCTGCCTAAATATGACACCCAGCTAAGCAAACAAAGAGAAATGCTTAAACCACCTCTATACAGCGACATCAAACATCTCAACATCAACAAAGGAGGCGGGAATGGAACACTTTGTTAGCTATAGCGTCTTCACAGCAAATATCACCTAAGATGAGGTTCCGGGCATTCAAGAACCATGTGATCCGAACCCGAGGTGGTGCTGACCCTACCCAGCACAGGAGCCGGAACGCCCACTTCTGCAGGGCCTGCAGGAAAGGGCCTCAGCACAGACCCTGGGGGTACTCATTCTGTGCATGTCCACTGAAACCTTCTGCACGTCAAGCCGAAACTGGTTTAAAAATGCTCATGGATTACAGATCTCAGTCTGCCTCCTGCGTTTGATTTTATTAGATGTTAATAAGTACGGGGGCCGGGGGTCTGGTCACAGTCAGGAACCAGCAAGGACATTCCTCAGCCTTCCCAAGTGACAGGGAGCCGGCGGATCTGACCTGCAGGCCCCAGCCCAGGCACTGAATGGAGCTGAGCTCCTGGGGAACATCGCCGCGTCTCCGCCCGCCTTCGTTTGCCTGAAGTGACTCCATACCTCAGCAGTCAGAAACGTATTAAAAACACTGCTGGTGGTCAAATGAGGGGCGACTATGAGATGACAGACTGAACTGACGGCAAGTCCTGGCTGAGTAAGCAGCTTCATTCGGAGAATTAGGGAGCAGGTACTGGATTATAAACTTTATGTTTCTTTTTTTTACATTTTTTTTTTTTGATTGTTGTATTTGAGTTACTGTCATCAAACCCTAGACGAGGAGGAACGAGAGCAGGGCAGCAGCTCTAAGGAAAGTGGTCTGGGATCCATAGCGAGGAGCCAGGAGTAAGTCAGGGGCTCATCAAACACGCGCGCCGTCCTCTCCAGTCTTGAGGTCTGATACAATCACAAGGAGACCCAGATATTCCACTACAGGACCCCTCAAGTTCACAAGCTTCCTGTCAACTCTCCTCCTTCTCAAAAATAATATATATAACAGAGTAAAACCAAATGAACATTGAGCTGTGAGCTATGAGATGTTGCTGCAAGCTGGCAGGGCATCCCGTGCAGACGGCGATGGTGACGCGCTCGCTGCAGCAACGTGGGTGAGGTGCAGAGGCCCGCAGGGCTTCCCTGCCTAGCGCGACAGTAATGTGTGGGGTGTTGGCCGTGTGTTTGCTCACACGCCCCCCCCATCGGGCTCCGGGTGCTCCTGCCTGCCGTCTCACAGGCTCCGCCCCATGATGATGACATCCTTGGGGAAGCCCTCCATCTTGGCCACCTCAAAGCAGCCCAGTTTGCTGTAGAAGTCCAACATGCGTTTGTCTGTCTGTCTGACTTCACAGAAGGCGCCATGGGAGCCTGGAGGAACCGGGGGGTAAGAATAAGGCAAACAACTTACTGACCCTTACATTAAATTAATTATTTAACACTTTTATCCAAAGCATCTTACAGTAGAGGTACAGGATTATAATTTGTGTCACTCCCTGAGACTGAAGCCCACAACCCTTACACTACTGAAGTGTCAATTTCAGGTCCAGAAAGAACAAATCCAGGCCAAGATTGTTTCACCCAACTAGTTGAGCACTCTGTGACTCTTTATGCTCAACTGATTGGTTGAAACAAAATCCTGGTCTAGATTTTTACTTTCTGGACCTGGAATTGACACCTCTGTTGCCCTGTTGCCCTGTTAGCGTGACACTCTACTTGCCAATCTACAGGTTTTGCAGTCACCTTCTATTCTAAATGATGCAAAAGGCTCAAAACCAGCAAAGCTCAGCCCACCAACTTAGCATCTTTAAGGCAGCTGTAGAAAGCAGCCTTCCTGTGTGTGTGTGATACCCACCGCTAGCCTTCAGCGATGACAGCAGGCATCCCATCATGCTCTTGGCCACACTGGGGTCCGTAACCTTGGTATGGATTTGCACCTTGATCAGGGAGGGGAAGTTGCTGAGGAAGGAGTCTGGCAGGCCCTCCTCTTCTTCCTCCTCGTGGAAGCTCAGCATCATTTTCTAGAAGACAGAGGAGCAGGGATACCGGGTTTGAGTGAGCCAGGCTAAACCCAGCAGCCGCTAATCTGGCGGCCCGCTAGCGCCCCACCTCGGCCTCGGACAGGTCCTTCTCGCAGTCCGGCTTGTTGTACTTCTCCTGCATGCTGGGGATCCAGCTCATTCGGCACTTCTTGGCAAACGGTTTGACATCGGCCGTGCCGAGCGCATACCCGCAGATGCCCTCCTCGTCCTCCAGGACAAAGCCGTAGTCGGGGCTCAGGTTCAGAAGGCCTCCGACAAACCTGAGATAAAGTTACCCAAAGTGCCCCCTACTGGTCAGTGCACAAAATATGCGTCAATACCTCGCCCCAAATGAACAGAATGCAGCTCACCTATCGCCAATCAGATCAGGCTGCTCTGGAAAGGGGCCCCCATCCTCCCCCTCTTTGTACATCTCCCTGCATATCTTGTACACAGCAGCCTAAAACAGACAAGATACAGAGATGAGGCAGGAGGACTGGGCACTGAAAGCTAGACCGCAAGACGCCTCTCAGATCCAATCGAACAGCACGGTGGAGACACTGAATGTGACCTTTAGCTGTCCAGCTATTTGTTATTCCTAAGCGGTCACATGAGCACCAGCACACAGAACGCCCGCCATAATGGGTACAAGGCCTACTGCGATGGCAGCTCTGTCCCGCACTGACCTCGTCCTTGGGGAAATACGGTCTTATGGAGTACGTCTTGGAGGTAGGCATGGAGGGTGGCGGCTGGTGAAAAAGGTCGTTAGCCCCGTCGATGGGCAGCAGGCGCTGTGGATGGGAGAAGGGGAAGTTCAGGAGGTCATCCGGAGCAACAAGATCTCCACTGGAGTTTTGTAGATTAAATCTTCTAAATCTTCTACACTCAAAGCTAAACATATGTACCTAAAAAAGCCATCATAATGATACTGCTGCTTTGTATCCTGACTTAAACCTTACACTGAACTTCTGTGCTGTTTAAGTGCTTTACTCGCCAACACTACTGCCCTAGTTGTGGTTCAGCCAATGCGGAAGAAGCAGAGGGTTCTTTAGGACTTCACCTTGGGAGCTCACTGGCCCGCTAGCTAGCCTAACTCTCTCGCAAAGCCTGTGCAGCACAGACATCAGCAAACATGGGAGAAACCGTGAGGAGCAATAACTGAGGCCTCTGCGAGAAAAGACTTGGTCTGAAAAGGGTGCGATTGGCCGTGGAGATGCTGCCCCCCCGAGCCCTGCCACCTCATGGGGGCGCTGTCGCTGCGCTGGGAGTCCTGCAGAGAGAGGCGATGACGCGGGGGGTGTGGACATGCCGGGTGGAACGGGCAAGCAGGAGAAGAAGGCCAGAATGGCTCTCAGCGGGGGGGGGGGGCGGGGCGGGGACCCAACCTCAGCGGCTGCGAGCAGGCAGGCGGGGGCCCGGGGCCCCGGGGCCCTGGGCGCGGGCTTCGCTGAGGACTGCGTTTTCTGCGTGCCGGGAGCGCGGGCGCAAGGACGCAGCGCGGGAGGGGGGAAGGGGGTGGGGCACTTATCACTGTGCTTCCTGCAAAGAAATGAGATGTCATGAACGCAGAGCCTAGCTGCGCTGCGCATTCGCCTGCGCTGGGGGGAGGGGGGCAGCATCGCCTGCGCAGAGGCTGAGCAATGCAGCCGGGTCACTGTGGAGCGTCCGCTTTAGGGCCAAGGGGAGAGTTGTGGAACGTTTCACTTTAAGGCCTGATGGTGGAGCCCTCCCTCCCCAGTTACCGGATCTTAGGCGTGACCAATCAGCACTCCTTAAAGGCAGACCAAGCTTCCTCGCTATGACGGCACACACACCGAGTTTCCTTCACAGAACAATCAGTGGGACATGATACCTGCAGCTCCCCTGCCAGACCGCCCCTAAAGGCCCACGGCTCAGGGTCTCCGCCTAAGAACTGTGCCGAGGACTGACTACGGCACCCTGTGGGGATCAGAGCCAAGCGGAAAGCGTTACGACAGGGCGCTGGGTACGGCGACCACGCCAACAGCAACAACTGTGTCCATACTCAAAGATACAAATACAAGAGATAAATCAAGAACAGGGACAGACTTCAGGTGCGGGACCCTGGAGCTTCACTTTAACTTACTCAGTAGATGCTTCGAAACAAGCAAAACTTAAGTGAGGATTAGAGACCTGAGCTGGCCACTCCCAGGAACAATGGGTGTTAAGGGCCTTCCTTAAGGCCCAATAGTGCCAGGCACGGGATAGAACCAGCAACCTTCTAATTACTGGCACAGAGACCCAACTCAGAGACCTAACTCAGAGCCACTCACTGCCCTACACAGTTTAAGCTTGAGTACTAATTAGTACTCATAAATAAGCCGATTCTTTTTGCACCAACCAATCAGAGTGTCTGAGTACCTCTTTAAAGGCACAGTGTACACATAGACACCATATAACTGGAGAGCTTCACCCATCAGGACCCTGCCTGCCACCGGTCTGTGAAGAGCTCAGATATGCCATGGAGGGCGTTTACCTGCCCCATACTTTCGCTGCTCAAATGGCTAATGCTCCAGGGCGCCCCGTGCCACACCCAAAGTCACATTTCTCAAATGTGTGCCTGACCATGTGACATTAGAGGAGGAGGACACCTCGTATAAAACAATTAAAGGGCCTTTCATCTGAAGGAAGAGTCCCTCATAACAAGTAGTTTCAGGCTGGGTAATGGAGCAGAGTGTCACACAGTGCTGGCCCAGTGATACAGAAACCTCAGACCTCTGGGGTCCAGCGAGAGCAAAGAATCTGGGAGGTGGGGACTCCTTCTCGAGTCACATGGCGAGGCACCAATAGCACAAAGGCAGGAGAAACACTCCTGCTTCTCATTGGCTGACCCAGCTGAGCTGGCTGTGACACTTCCCCTTACAGCACCGGTGCCCCCGGTGCTACCTGACTAGCTTGGCCTAACGTCACCCCCCCAAGAGCTGGCCCCGTTAAACAGGTCACCCAGCACACATGATAGTTTAAGGCTCAGATACCATTAAACAACAGGGAAGACTGGTCTCTCTTGCGGTAACTGAGGCAGGCGGCCCCTCAGCATCAAAAGAACTCATTCTTAGTTACAAAACCAGTTCTAACCCAGCTGTATGTTTACATGCGTGATAAAACCCTAAAATGGTGCCAGAATAAATGATGCACTATGCTATCTGGAGGCAGTACTACTTAAAGTAACAGCCCCTGTGCCGCTCACACACAGCCTAGCAGAGGAAACTAATTAGCCACCAATTACTGGCGTCTGTTAAACCTCACTTAACATCAGTACTCACTTTGTACCAGCCATTTGAGTACTTGAGGACATGAGTATCAGCAGTACCCATTCCTAATTTTATGTAGAGGCCTGCAGATATCTGAGGATCAGAGGGCAGTGTCCGAGCCAGCTCACCAGAGTCTAACAGTTACATGAGTAAAAACAAAATGTAACAACCGAACGCCTGTGAGGGAGAAGAAAGTTAACGCGCTGAGAGATGGCTGGCGCTAACGCTGCGCGGATGTGACCCCGTGAGCGAGTCGCGCAACTCAAAGGGCAAAGACAGTATCAGTTCAGCAGGAGAACATAAGGAGCGCTAGCACGCGGCGGCCATTTTGGATCCGACAGCCGCAGGCGCCGCTCAAGAGGACTCTTCCGTCTGTTTGTGGGGTGGAGAGAAGACAGCAGAGGGAGTCGTTAGTAAGGGTTCAGAGTACAGCACCTGGCAGCAACCATCTGAGTACTGCCTGAACCGTCTGTGGCTAGCTGTTAAACTGAGAGGGGGGGGCCAACACCAAGATGGCCGACCTCCCAAAGGGAAGCAAGATCCCAACACGGGACCCATCACCTCCAGCATCACTTTTACGGAGAAGGATGCAGCTGTGCAAGCAGCTCCGCACAGAGACCCAACGCGGCTGCTCAGCCTGGCAGAACCAATACTGCGGGTCAGTGCATAACGTTTAAAAAAGGGCGGAGTGGACTGGAGGGTTGTGGAGGGGGCGGGGGGGTCGCCAGACTGTTGCAGCCAGTACTCAGCCAGTCAATGATACACAGATAAAATCCAGATTCTGAAGATCAACACAGACAGATACAGGCATGTGGCATGATACAGCGATGCGAGCAGGCAGCACCCTGCATTAGCCCAGGAACTCGCTTGCATGAAATGAGGAACCTGAAGCCGGTCCTCTGCTAACACTGACCTCAGCGTATCACCCACTGGAGCCCCGTCGCTAAAACACCAGGGGCTCACGGCTACGAGGTGGCCATTTCCCAGAAACAGAGTTCAAGCTGTGTTTTTAAAGAGATTGAAGTCTGCAGACTTGGTTAGATCCCTCAAGGATTTCCAATGCCAAATATGTAATCATGGTCCTGAGCAAATGGGACTTTGCTAAAAGCAGTGCAGAGCGCACAGCATCCCCGCAAATAAAGACCCTTCCATAAAGTCCTTGGGCTAATCTAGCCAGTGTGCTGCTGTGATGCCCGCCAAACGCAGCGGGAACCTACCCAGCCATTGAACGAATGACTTGACCATAGACACGATGCTCTTTATGTCCCAGATGTAGGGGTACAGGTCATACAGGATGGTGCGGTTGGCCGAGTTGGATAGCCTAGTGAACATCCTGATGACGGAGCAGCACATCTCCTCGAACTTCTCTGCCCTGGAATGCCATTCTGCCACCTGCAGTCAGGAGGACAAAATGACTGGTTAGCATTTAGCGTCCCCAAGACAGCCAGCTGTAAGTCTGCTGCCCTGTGCTCTAAAGGGCGGGCTCCGTAAGGCCAATACAGTGTACTCTGCTACAGAAAGGTTTAAGCTGGCATCTGTTTAGCGATTTTACAGTTGCTTCTGTGATTGGCACATACAGACCTGGAAAAAATTAAGAGACCACAGCGAAACATTTAGTTTAATTTCTCAATTTATGGGTTTGCTTATGTTTAAAATATAGATTTTTTTGCAAACTCCAGCCTGGCTCTTCCCTGTTTTTCATTAATGAAGGGCTTCTTCCGTGCTTCATGGGACCTCAGACCTGCTTCTAGCAGCCTGCTTAGAACTGTCCTAGCTGTGCACCTAACTGTGTGCACCTAGTGTTTCCTACTCCTGTTGAAGGTCACTTGAGGTCATCCTCCGATGCATGAGGCCCTGACGGGCATCTCTGGCATTAGAAAGTCATTCCCACCTCTACCTGACTGGTTTCTGGTCATTCCCAGTGTCTCCAGCCTCACCTTGTTCTTCTGTCCTGCCGTCCTAAAAGCTCTCAGCCTGGAAGCAGCCTGCTCAGTGCAGCCTTCTGCCAGCAGAACCAGCATTAAACCAGCATTTAAAAATGCATTTTTTTTCCTTTAAATACCGAGTGGTCTCCTAATTGTATCCAGAGCTGTAGGTGTGACACTGCTAAATTAGCCAGGCTAGGCTAAGGCCCGGCCGCAGCGGCACCTTGTCGGGATCCTTGGTGTCGGCGTTGACGCTGACCACACTGCTGTTGGCACGCAGCCAGTTAAACTCGCGGAGCATGTGGGCGGCCTTGGGCCCGTGCTCGTAGGGCAGGTAGAAGAGCTCCGCCAGCAGGCTCAGGTCCTCCAGCGTCAGGGGCTCGGCCGCGTACAGCGGCTTCTCCCCGGGGCCCGGCACGAAGGGCTCGCGGCCCAGCTGCTCATCCGTCTGCATGGGCGCCACGTCGCCGCCCGGGTCTTCCGGCGCCGTGGGGGGCGGGGCCTCTGGGGAGGCGGGCTCGCCGCCAGCCTCACGGTCTGTGTCCATGGGCCTGAGGTCCTCGGCAGCCTTGCCGCCCTCAGCGAGGGCGGGGTCAGCGACGGCCGCGGCGGCGGGGTCCGGCTCGTCGGGCTTCTCTGCGGCAGTCTCCATGGGCTCCTCGTCGGGCTCCCGCTTGGCCACGTCCCGCTGCCCGTCCCCTGCGGCCAACGCCTGGCTCATGATGGGCTGCTGGTAGACGGTGGTGACCGTGGTGGACGAGCCAAGGCTGGGGGACGCGACAGAGGCCACATCCACCGCCGAGCTCTTGGGGCCACTATGGGGCACCTGCCGACCTGTTTGGAGGGGAGCAGAAGTTTGCTGATTTAACCCTGGGTGTAGAGACAGGACTATATGCAGGACTACAGGGAATATCTGCAAAGATCTAGAAAAATGCATTGATACAGCCACCCAAGACGCACACGTGTGGGAGGAGTCACACCACCACCCCTTAGGATATTGCACGCTTTGCATCACAACTTCGAAGGGTCCAGGAGGACTTCCCATTTAGGATGGGAGCAAAAAACACTTGGGAGGTCCCTTACTGTTGTACTGGTGGGGTTCCCCAAATTCGGCCAGCCATTCGGTGAGCGCCAGCTTCAGAGCCAGCTGGGGACTGTACAGCACGTCGGTCTCAAGCTCCTCATCACTGCCCTCATTCTCCAGACGGATCTGGATAGACACGGCCGTGTCCTCGCCGTCCGCTGGGGGAGAGAGGACACGGGGTGTTAGGGGGAACAGAGAGTGTGCGAGCAAGAGAAAGTGAGAGAGAAAGAGTGAGGGAGGGAGGGAGAGAGGCCTCCTTTTCATCCCACCGCCCCCCCATCACAGATTCCAGATTATGGTTATTTCCTGGTTATTTCCAAGAGAGCATCTGAGATGTTCTGAGACTGTCTGAGAATCTACAAGTGAAATGCACATACAGACATGTCATGGATGGTCTCTGACAGCCTCTGGTTGCCTTACATTTGATTTTACTGTCATGTAGTGCGTAAGACCAGGGGTGAGCAATCTTATCTGCAAAGGGCCGGTGTGTATGCAGGTTTTCGCTGCAACTCTCTAATTAGATCACAAATTAGAGGACCGATTGACCGAAGAGTCCTCACACCTGGATTTGAACAACTAACATTAGGGTTGTCCCGAAAACCTGTATACACACCAGCCCTGTGCGGATAAGATTGCCCGCCCCTGGCATAAGACGGTCGCACTTCTGAATCAGATATAATCATGGGGATGATATGCATTCCAAAGAGTTTCCATGGCTATACCAGGATAAAAGCGAGAGAGAGACGCCGTAAAAGCACAAAATGCTCAATTTAACTAACTGTGACCGAGGGAGGCTCACTGCTGACGTACCACCTTCTTCCCCTTTAAATTTCATTATCACATACACACACAGACAGGTCTCACTTTCAGGTTCCCTCCCAGTAAGGCCAGACCCTGAGAGCCAGGAGGCAGACTTACTCATGACCACATCCTTGCGCACACCATTCATGTTGGACTTGTACCAGGTGGCCAAGGTGTGGATTGCCACAAAGTTAGACTCGAATTCGCAGTTAGGGTTGGTGAGGACCCCCTTCAGGCGGGGAATGAGCTCTGTGGAGCGGCCCTTATAGGGGCCCAGGAACAGCCTCTTCTGGTCATAGTCGTTGGCATGGATGTTGTCCCAGATAACGGGGGCCCTCTTCAGAATTTTCGTCACTTCCTCGATGGACTCGACCGTTATGTCTTTGGACACTACTTTAGGACCTGGGAAACGACCGGGGAAAATGTTCTCAAAATTGGGGAAAAAGTGATTTTAAAGAAATGCAGATATTAAATGAACCACTTTACACAAAGACAGGTAAAAATGAGGTAGTGCCCCGTGACAGAATGCATTGCCAACGTCCCCGAATCCATGAAAGAGACCCAGAGGACTTGCCTGTCCACAACACCTCGATGCCTGGGAGCAGTTTTTCCCCGACGGTCCGTAGGTAGGGGGACTGAGATACACTGGGGCAGCAGAATGTTCCACAGTACTCTGCAGAGCATCACAGGCATTGAGACAATAGGGTGAGAGACTATCGCTTCCATCACACAGAGCATGTGCAATTACATAAGCTGTCTTCCCACAGGCTAATGAAAAAAATGTGTGAGGCACATGTTCTTCTAATGTGAATAACATAATGGCAGCGGATAAAAATATGAGGACGGCCGAAAAGCAACAGCATCCTAAGGAGAATGAAATGATAATGCGACAGAAAGCAAGCAAGCACCACAAACAAGAACATGAGCTTTGCACAGTCAGACCAGTGGGAAACACGTGCGCTCACTCCCCCACCTGTGGGACAGAAGAGGAACGTCTCTGGCTCTCCCAGGTACTGGTAGATCTCATTGGTGATGGACACTTGAGCGTGCGCAAAGGAGCTGAACACCTCCTTGTCCGCAGGGCACATATTGGGATCAATGTCGTCGAATAGCAAGGCAAAGGACTTGCACCCGAACTGAGACACCTGGAGGTGCGGAGGAAAAGCACTGTGAGCCTGTGTTGCCCTTTCGGGCAGTCGTTCCAATATTAAAATAAACACAGGATGCGTATATAAACACACACAGGAGCATAACTAATAAACAAAAGTGAGGATATTAAAGAAAACTTTAATCTCTACTGGATCTGCTACAAAAATCAGAATATAATAGTAAGCAGTCCCTGATGAGTGACACTGAGTGTTAGGCCACATAATTATAAGAGCTTCCCCTACTGGATGGGCTGGAAGTCATGGCAGCCGACCCCCCCACCCCGATACCTGATCCAGCTTCCTCTTCAGGGTTGAGACTTCCTTCTGGTTGGAGAATGTGATGTCGAGCCCAGGAGAAATGGCATAGATGAACTCGATGCCGTGTTCTTTTGCCGAGGCCATGAGGGTCATCAGTTGCTCTTCCAGAGGCACAAATAAAAAGGAATTAGGCATCTGTAATTAACAATTTCCTAATTGAGTAGCATGGAGAAGGTTCAATATGAGGGGCTGTGTCACTTAGTCTCACCTGCCTCTTCAACCGAATACATCTCCCGCCAGAACATCCTGTGCTTATAGTCGTCCTTCGGGGCATATAGGTATGTATTCAGACCCCATTTCTGCTGCCTGCAAAATCAAGGAGATTTTATGCTCTCAGAATACAGCCCACTGCTCGCAACACCTACAAACACACATGGAAGCTTACACAAAAGGATTCTTAGAAATACAAATACATATTTTCTTACATAAATTGATAAATGTAATAGGATCTGCTTTCAGCCCACGGGTATCCAAATCCAACTAAGTTAAGGGACTAAACGCAGGGAAATGCCCAGGGTATTTAGCGGTAGTTTAAGTACGAATAGTTTAAGAGGCATCCTCGCAACTAAAGGTTACTGGTTTATGTCTCAGGGAGGACCCACTATAAACCTGAGTAGGACTGTAAATAATCAACTGCTAAAAAGATAAAATGCGGGACACTGATCTCTGGACCATGTAACCAGACCCAGTAGGGATCATTACCTCCTGAAAAGCTCTTTCCTTTGTTCCATAGTCCACGGCCGTCCGTAGAAACCTGTCCCAGACAAGAGAACAGGCCATTAACAAAAACAGACAGCAGCAGCACACCCCTGTGAGCCCTGTCCTTGGTTAGGGAGGCTGGGGTAGTTCCCCCCCCGGTCTGCCTGCTTACGGCCCCCTCACTCACGCTGACCTGCTTATCTGCCAGCGAAACGAGGCCACGCCAAGCGCACCGACGTGACATCCGTGTGCTGCCAGTGACAGGCTAAATTAGGGGAGCCCGAAATAGCGGCGCAGCAGGCGCACGATGGCGCGGGGAGGGCGGGATCGGGCTTTCCCGGGCTCCCGCACCCCCAGCCAGCCTCGGAGCGCCACTATTCCCGGAGCAGCCCTCGGTACGACGTGACAGGACTAATCCCAGGGGCATCCCGCGGCAGGCCGCCCGTCTCACCCTCCACCACGCCGCTGATGAACTTCCGGTGGCCGCTTCTCTCCACCTCGATGGCGCCGGGCTCCTCGATCGGGGCCTCGGGGGCCACGGGGCTGGGGGCCCCGGGCTCGTCGGGCCGCTGCGCGGAGCCCATCGTCTTCTCCTCCTGGACCATCTCTACGAGCCAGCTAGGGCGCCGCAGCACCTGCTAGGGACAAGACTAGCGCTCGTTAACCAGCTAGTTAGGTGGCTAACCCAGCTATGGGGGGGGGGGGTTAGCGAAGGCGCGGGGTCAGGGCACTGACAGGGGGGCTACCGCCGGCCATGGAGCGCCGAGCTACCGCGCGAAATACGCCCCAAATCGCGGGGGTGCGCTTTTAAAGCTCCGCTTTGGAGGGCTAATGCTGCCCCCGCTGTCCCGCTACGGACGGCGCCCCCCCGGCTCGCGCTGCGCCGCCTTATTGCCGTTACACCGCGGTTACCGCCGCGCCGCGTCCTGCCTTCCTCACCAGCTCCTTGTTTCTTCCTGTTTACACCGACTGCGCATGCGCGGCAAACCGGATCGGACCGGCTCCCGCGACGTCAGACACAAATAAGGGCAGCGCGCGGCGCGCGCCCGGCGACGCCGCGTCGCATTTTTCCGTGCGGTCGTCGAAGAACAGCCAAACGTCCGTTTTGGGCTAATATTATTTCCAAATAATACATTTTATTTTCACCGTGCTGTTTTGAATGGGTCGTCCCACAATTACGGTATCCGATTTAGAAAACCGCTAGGGGGGGGGTCTTAAAGGCGCCGCACACATTTCCGAGGCTTCCGTTTGATTGTAGCGTTTACGCTTTACGGTAAACGTGCGCGCTCCGTGACGTCACCTTTTACGTCGCATCGTTGGAAACCGATAGTGCCCCAGAGCACGTGCCAATACCCTCTGCATCATGACCACAGCGGCCCCAGCACGGCCGTTTGGCTGCTGCGGGATACTGTAAAAGCACAGCACGGAGTCATGCGATTTAGCGAGCCGAATGCTCAGCTGTCAGAAATGCTTCTTATAAAAAGGGCAAAAGCCTCCATTGGTTGAAATCCTGCATAAAGAAACTTAGTGGTGTTTTATCTATACAATTGCAGCTCGGTTGTTTTCACATTCCACAAGCTGGCATTTTAAATAAACTCGACAACACAAAGATAATGCATTCTGGGGGGGGGGGTAGAGAAATCAAACAAATTGCAAGAAAGAATTTTAAAATTATTTTTTAATGTTCTGCATTACATTACATTCCACATTCTCCCAAGCATTTAGGAAAGGACACATTCCATTGGGCTCCTCACCATCCATCCTCCTATTTTTACACATGGGTAGCCCGTGCAGTTTTCGAATGCAGTAAAAAAAAATTAAATATTCTCTTCCTTAAGAACATTTGCCTCTTTTTTGCCCTTTTTCCCTTTATACAGTTTTTATGCTTTTAAATTTTTCTTAGAAATCATCACTTCAATAGAAGGTGTAAGCTTGTAGACAGGGGGGGGGGGGGGGGGGGGTGTGAAAACAGACACACAGGAAAAGCCACACGCGATGAGTGGGAAGGCAGTGTCCGAAGGCCTGAGCTCCAGCACGGCTCTGAGGTAACGCTGCATCTCCTCTCCTCTCCTCTCCTCATCCTCTTGCCGTTACCTCTTCTGACCTTTCTGGGCCTGCCGAAGTAAAGTGTCGAAGTCTAATGCGTCGTATTTGCTCTTTGTCGGCGCTGGATCGTATTCCCGGCTGGAGTCTGAAACGAAACACGAGTGGCTCAACAGGGGCAGACATCCTGGGCAATTCCAACCAAATGCCCAAAGACCGACGTCAGTCCAAAATGCTCAACCGGATGCGATAACTAGCCAAACAGGTAGGGTGGCGACACCCCGACATGAGATAAACGTACCCAGGTCCGCGTAGTTGGACTTGCAGAATTGTCGACGACCCCCAAAGCAGAGGTCAAAGGGCAGCTCGTTGCACTGCCGCAGCTTGCCCCCGTTTTCGATGGCATTGAATGCGTCCTTTGTGTTGTAGTAAGTGACAAAGCCATAGTTGTCCCTGTGGGGGGGAATTGGCACCAATAATTACATGGCCTGTCATTGCAGGTTAGGTCCAGAAGAGGGCGCCGGAGATCCTGGAATCGATCAGAGGCGCGAGCCCTAAGGCCACGATTGGCTGTCCTCACCCATGTTCCCGAAAGTGCAGGGTGCAGTCCTCAATCTCCCCATACAGGGCGAAGCGCTCCTTCAGCTCCTTGCGTGTCATACCGCCGCGGATCTTCCCTACGTACACCACGCGGCGCTCCTCCTGAGGGAGCCGACATTTTTGGGGGGAACAAAATTTGCATCTTAGAACCCCTCGATCCATTTCACCAAGGCCATCAGTACATCATCACTCAGGCTAACCGGGCTTGAGCAAACCAGTACTCTGAGCTAGGACTGAAAAGCCCCCTGTGGGACAGTGCGACACTAACAGATAGCAGCCATTTTTGACGAGCGTTAAATGAGGTAAATGAGTGTTACTGACGATGGCTTTCTGCTTGCGGTCTTTCACATCCTGCGTCTGTAGTCTCTCTCGGGAGTTGTAGCGGTAGGTGTGTCTATAATTAGGGCTGCAGGGTTCAAAAAGAACAAGAAAAAAAATAAAAATCTTCAAAATAGCTACAGAAAAGTCAAGAGGGCAGGAAACTTAAGCAGGAAGAGAGGCAATCATGCGGCTGAAATGACTGGACCGTCATTCCACATTTTCCATGCTGGTGCTGCCAAATGACACCTGGCCATTCTTTATCTGTGTCAGCGTTTCCCTATCCGGTCTTGGGGAGCAAAAACGAGTGTCTGTGGGGTCCAGAGGACCGGATTGGAAAAGATTGAATCTATACTATTCCGAATGCCAAGCATGCACACACACACACGCAGACACGCACCCTCAGCTACAAGCAGAGTGCCAGGGCCCCCGGTATGAGACCACATACACAGGTGCACCTGAAGCCGCCCCTCCCAGCACACACCTGTGGCTGGTCCTCCAGCACGGCGAGCGGGACTGGGAGCGGCTGCAGGAGCGCGAGCGGGAGCTGGAGTAGGACCCACAGCGCCGGCGGGGTGGAGAGCAGGACAGCGAGCCGGAGCTGGATCGGGATGAGGAGCCGGAACTGCTGCTGGAGCGGCGAGAGCGGGAGCAGAACCTGGCCGGGCCGAGACCCCACATCCTACCGTGAGCTTAAGTGTGCCAACCGGGGTGCAACCAAGTAATCAGGAGGTACTCCAGATATTATGTTCATAGGCCTCTCCCCCTTCACTGACCTCTTCCTAGGCGGAGAGGTCGATCTGGACCGAGACCGGGACTCTGATGACGAGCAGGAACTTGACTCCGAGCTGCTGCTGGAGGTGGGGCTGGGAGACCGGGCTCGGTACCGCCGCAGCGGCCGGCCGCGTTCACGCACAGCGGGCCGCTCAGGGCGCCCCAACGGGCGGTGGGCAGAGCTTCGGCTCTTCACCAGCCCTGCCTCCAGGGGGGCAGGGTTGTGCTCTGCCCTGGAGGGCGAGGCTTCGGGGGACAGCAGCACAGTGTCCACAACAGGAGGGGTCTTCGCCTCAAGCTGAGTCCTGTGGTCCAGGGGCTCGGTAGATGACCCCGACGGGGCCTGGGTGGAAATAGTGCCCCTTGCTGGCAGAGGGGCCACACCAGTCTGCTGCTGGACACAGACGGCCGAGCCCGACTCTGCAGGCAGGGGCTGCTCGGGGGGCCGGCAGTAATCATGATCTGCAAAAGCCGGGTGGTGTGTGGGGGCCACGGCCGGGGCGGGGGGCTTGCTGCGGGCCTTGCTGGGGGGCAGTGGCCGGGGGTTGATGATCTGGATGGCCTTGGTGGGAGACGGTTTGGGCTTCCCCAGGAGGGCCACCGGGGTCAGGGGCTTCCAGGTCTGGTGAGGGGGGGTAGCCGGGGGCGTGAGGCCTGAAACGACACATCCCACATTACCGGGCTTTCATAAATGGTGGGGGGGGGGGGGGGGGGGAAGACAGGGATAGCAGCCAGCCGCCCACCCAGTTGAGTATAAAAAGCAAAAATGTGTTGTTTGGTGTAAAAACTTTT
>JAODKM010000088.1:2981132-3001096 GCA_026780845.1 Petrocephalus sullivani
CCGTATAAGACGCAGGCACTTTTTTCCCCCCGATTTTGGGGAGAAAAAGTGCGTCTTATACGGCGGAAAATACGGTATGTAACAATATGCATAACAAAGTAAAACCAGCACATCTGTCATATATTTTCTTCTTAATTAAAAAACTTCAGCACACAGTCTAATGTTTATTTATGTCCTGTCTGTCATTTATGAATGCTGCTTAAAGTGAAAGGGGCAGCTTGCAATCTCTCCACTTAGCCAATTTAACTTTCAGGCAGTAGTTCGAAGGTTATAACTTCATGGTTATAATCTGAGACATTCTTGAGGTGTTTTTTTTCACATAAGAGAGTAAGAAATGGCCTGTCTGACTGTAATCAACTTAACTAGTGTTTCTATTTGTATTTGTGTTTAATTTGTGCTTAATGGTCGGCCAGAAGGAGATGCTGAGATTTTCAGAGTGTGGTGTAACTGACTGTATCAAATCAAAGTCTATTTATAGGGCACATTTAACACAACACAAGTTGAGCATAGTGCTGCATAAAATCAGGATAGGAATAATAAAAACAGAACAATATCCATCCATCAATCCATCTTCTGAACCTGCTTATTCTGAACCTGCTCAGGAGACATAAGTAACCGAGTGAGCGAGTCGGATAAGATGGTCCTAATCCTGTTCCGGCAGATAATCACGAGCTCCTGACTATAAGCTCCTGAATGAATAAATTGAATAAATAATCGTAATAAAAATAAATAACGTGTACAATACATGAGAGAGGGGCCTGGGAGTGGCGGTGAGCTCTCGGGGTGTGACTGACCTTTGGCGACAGAGCCGTCTCCGTCGGGTAAGATGACCCAGGGCACAGCCCGGTTGCCCGCGATGTGGTAGACCACTCCCGTGCGGTCGTCCACGCTGTACAGCTTTCCATTGAAGGCCACCAGGTCGGAGAGCTCCATGCCCCGCCCCTTTTCTGCCAGGTGACTCTCGAGGACCACCCAGTCGGGGTCCCACTCCACGGCCACTCGGTCCCTAGCATCTGAGAGCAGCAGGTGGCCCCGGCGTAGGTAGCTGAACCAGGTGAGTTTCTTGGTGCTGCGAGAGGCAGTGTCCAGGTCGGCGATGACGGCGATGCGGTAGCGAGTGCCGTGCACCGTGCGCTCCGGCGGGCTCAGCGGGTACGTGTGGTTGTACCGCCCGGGGAATATTTCCGTCGTCACCATGCCATACCAGCCGTAATGTGGGCGGAGCCACCCCGGGGCATGCTGGGAGAAGCGTTTGCCCATGGCACTGCCGCCCTCTGCTGTCCAGTGTGTGTACAGCAAGACTGCCAGCACAAACAGACCCAGCGCCACCACAGTCCTCCATCGTGGCCGTAAGCGGGCGTCCAAAGAGGAGAGGCCTCGGACAGTGATGCACAGAGGTTTCATGAAGTTGTTCCGCTCTGGCTGGGTGAATTCCGGGACCTTCTGCGAGGCAGTCGGAGAGGAACCTGTAATAAGCGAGAGAGGTAGGGTGGGAATCTGTGTCTGCCGAAGCAGTTTACGCCAAGTGCAGTGGGCAGACTTAGCGAGGGCATCAGGAAAGAGAAAGGCATCTAGAAACACCCATCACCTTCCGCCGACCAAAACCAATGAGGAGCCATCAACAAATCAGCGCCGCGTCCCATTATCGCATCCGGAGGTACTTCACGGGTCGCACTCGTCTCAACGTGCATCCACAAAGGCACCATGTCTGCGGCTGGAACTCGGCTACGTCGCTGCCACCCATTTGTTTGGGAACGTCCTCGTGAAAACAAGAGATATGGCAGCCTTGAAGATCAAACACAGCCGGGCAGTGGCGAGGCGGGACGCGAATGGAGTACGTAAGAAAGGATCAGCAGGTCATAAGCAGAAACGCCACATGGTTTAATTCCTAATCAGCCACTCTCTGGCATTAGCCTGCTCATCTGATATTAGCTAAAGCCCAGGGGGATAGTAAGTGGGTAAGTGCAGTGTGCTTTGCCTTCGTAACCTCGCTCTTTGTGCATTGTTGGGCTGAACATCCCTCTCAGAGCTTGGCACACATTCCCACGCTGCTGAATTCTTACAGAGCCAGACGGGAGAATTCACCCCGTTATGATGCTGAATTTAATCTCGGAGCAGCCCCTCCTACCAGAGACAAGGTCCGTGTGGGGCTTCGTGGTCTGCTCCGAAATGACGCCATCGCATTGTTTTGTATGACACAAGGCTTTCATCGCTTTGAGGAAGGATGCCAAGAAAGCCGGAACATTCCAGGCGCACGACTGCGCCTTGCCTCTGCCCCCACTCCCCCCACGGACCGATGCCTTCCATGACGCAATCTTAGCATAGAGGCTTTGACCTACCATGAACTCAGACTCAAATTACTTTTGGGGAGGTAAGGTTTCCATAAACCGGAAATGGCTTTGGTACTGGACACTACAAAAACTTACAGAAGCTAAAACCACTGACCCCCGTCTGGAGCCTAAGTTAATTTCCAAAATTGTGCCGGGACGTCCTTGGGAACCCAACCACATGACAGCAGGTTTTTCTCTGGTGAACCATGGCACGTGTAATGGTGACACAAGGGACAATAATAACCCCTCACGGACAGTCTGCACCTGTTTGCTGGGGAGCTCTGCTATAGGCCATATCTCCAGCTCTCATTATTTAAACCACTTAACCGGAGCCCTGCGTCGGTCATTTAGCTTAATGGACGCTTCCAAAGAACAACTAGGTGCTCAGAAGGACTGAAGACCTAAGCCCATGGTGGCCAGCCAAGACTGGAAACTGTACAAGCAACTTTCGCCAAACCCTCAGCGTAACAATTATTATTTTTGGTACCATTTTTTTTTTGTGCAGGTGCTTTAATTTTTTATTTTTCATCTTGTTTTTAATTGTTTAACTAGTACAGGAAGATGAAACATACAGGTGGGCAGCTCCTCTTGCCTGGCCATGGTGGTATTCAGTCTACAAGTAGAGAGGGTGTGGGCAGTCTTGTTTGATTGACAGTCTTGTTGACCACACAGACAACCCCTGGCTAAGAACGGTCCAATAAAAAATGTGCCACTGTGCTGAGTTTTGGGCCAAAGCTGAGGTCAGACACAAACGCCGGGGTTTAGCAGCACCATGAGTCAGAGCCATGCTGCTAGGATACAGATGGAACTGAGCTTGAGTGCTGACTCTCACAGTTCAAACTTGAGTTGCTGACTTATCACATGTGTGGAGGTCGTAGACAAAAACACAGCTATCCCCTCTTTCACTGACACCTATACACACAAAGACAATGAGCTGAAAGGGAACAAGTCTGAAAGGTAAAGAAATAGTCTGAGATACTCACTGATTTAAACTAGAAACATTTCCAAAAAGCACCCAGTGCTGAAATAATAATGTCACACACAATGGCAATCTCACAGTAATGCTGTCGTTTTGTTCTATGAACACTGCATGTAAAAAAAAACACACAAAACAAAAAAACAAATGCTGCCGTATTCAGTGAATTTCCTATTTAAATTCAGCATTAGGGCTGTTATTGGCGTCCATGTAGATCCAATCATCCAATCACCATGTGAGAAAACCTGCAAAGTTTGCATGTGTGTGTGTTGGGGGGGGGGATGCTTGGCCTGCCTTGCCTCAGCATGCTCTGGGCCCACCCATCCATGAAAAGGCTCCTGGCCACACCCATTTTACAATATAGTACTTGGACACTCCCAGTTGGCCAGAAGACCGTTGGACACACCCATTCCGCTAGTAATACTAAACTTGCTTTACCTCTTAAACATCATTTGCAATAATCCCATGTTCATCCCTCCATGCAGACTTTCTCCAGTGGACAGCTCCAGTTGTGATCTGGGGACCTTGTGAACAGTGAGGATTCATCTAATAAGCGGCTGAGAATCACAGTCTTTTCATCCCAGCTGGGTAATCCCAGAGTGCCATATTACATATTCATTATATGTTTTCTCAGCCTATACATGGGATGGGGGCCTATTTTCCTTTTAAACGTAGCTTTCAGAGGCTCTTCGATTCCTGGATATAATCTGTCAGTAAGAAACATGAGCAAAACTCCAAAACTTAATATTCCTAACCATGAATGCGGCCATGTGCGGCCGGAGTCAGCGTCCTCTCTTCCTTTGCCGTCTTAATTTCCCCAAGCATGTACCAAACGAGCCCGGACTGCGCTTCGAGAAGCTGGCGGCACATACCGGCTCAGTGTGCAGACAGCCGCAAGTTCTGCACAGAATAATTCTGGGAATAAATATATGCCTATATGACATGGTATAAAATCCGATTTTGCCGTGTCACGGGCCTACTCCAAGCTGAAGTTGGTTTCTTATTCGGTAGTTTCCACCTTAAATATACACATACAATTAACATATATTTATATATACAATAGACATAATGCGTGACTTGCTATACTAACAGCAATTTATCTTGTCAATGTCAGTTCTGTTACCATCTGATATTATACACTTAGAATAATACAGTGCGGGGGCTGCAGGCATCTCACTGCGCTGTCCTGTCCCGTGACACCTCCATATTCCTGCCTGTCATTTCTAGCGCATAAAGGTACCCAGTGCAGGACAGGGGATGAGGCGCGCCGGGGGGGGCCCTGTCCGGGGGGGGGGGCCCTGCCACACCCATACAACACAGCGATCTACTCGCAAATCACCCGTCTGCTTACAACTCATTCATTCCCTTCCATGGTGTAAGTTAGAAATAAACTACTCTAATGGAGTACCATACTTACCCCCTTCCCTTTACAATCGCAGAGGTGCGGTGGCAAACGTCAGCCCAGAATAAAGGAACTCTTATAAATAAGAAACTACCCGACAGTATGTACCCGACGAAGAGGGCAGTGCCTATTGGCAGAGCCGGAGCCGGCTCCCTCCCCGGCAGGGAACAGCGCTCCATCGCCGGGTAATAATGCGCTCTTTGCGGCGGCACCTTGCCGACCGGGCAGGCGTGCGTCCGCCTCACCTCCGATCCATCGCTTGCACACCGTTGACGCAGCCAGCGCGCCGTCCTCGGCTCCCGATCCAGCAGCGAAATCGGCGGTGACAGCGCGGCGACTGCGGGGCCGCCCACCGGGTGCATGCTGCGCGCTGCGAGCCGCGTCCCCGGAGCCTCACCTTCCCCGGGAGGCACCGGTAACCCCGACGATGGCCGTGCCTCCGCCCGAGCCTCGCATCCAGGCACCGGACTGCGCCGGGAGGACCGGGGGCGGGCTGAGGTGCGCCCGCACCGCGCTGCCGACCTGCCGTGGGACGGGGCGCCGAAGAAGGAGCCCTTTGTGATCCGTCAGAACACTGTCCCCATTGATGTGGCCATCGCTTATACAAGGCGGTACATTACGCCTGGCACAAACCGGGCTCAAAAAGACCAGTCTTCAGCCACTCATATCCGTACAAAGGACTGGGACGTAAAATAAATGCTAATTACATATATTTATTGATTTGGTGTGTACAAAAATGCTATTAGTAAACAGATGCACACAAAAATGCTATTAGTAAACAGATCATATTGTAAATCATTGCTATTATGTACGCACCCTTTCAAACATCCCGTACAATTCAAATCAGCCAACACCCTTTGTAATTCTTAACATTTAACAAACAGGCCTTCGTATTTAGCAGCAGGAAAATCAGTTGTGGGATACAGGCTGTAGGGTAGAGATGTTTCTAGAAGCTGGGATTGTGTATTGTGCAGTGACAAACGGCAAGAAGACAGCTCCTGCTGAGCAGAGACTCAGCCCTGAAGGACAAGTTTGCTTAGGCAAATCAAAATGAAACAAGAAGTACAGCAAGCGGACTTCAGAGGGCGGTGTCCTGCAGAATCACCGTTGCGTCCTGGGCAGGCCTTCCTGAGCAGGCCTTCCTGGGCAGGCCTTCCGTCTGTGGGATTAACTTTTTCCCATCATCTTTAGCAAGAGCTGAGGGGAGTAGAAAGTAACAAAATCTGAACAGAATCCTAGCAAAACCCACTTATTTAAGTCAGGTGCATCGCTGCGCTCTATTCCAGCATACCAGCAGTTCCCAAACCTCTCTTTTCCTCTAACAATTAGACTCCCAAAATCCCTTCCAACTATCAGATAGTCCCATGAAACCAATCAACCAATCGCCAAGCTCAGAATTAGTTGACTGAGAAGTGAAGGAACCACCTCACCGGACCAATCAGAGGTTTGGGAACCAATATGCTGGACCAATCAGAGATTCAGGGGAAAGGTGACACACTTGCGTGAGACGGTAGTCTGGTTCGACCAGCCTCTCGATGATGTTGAAGTGATCGGTGTCAGGGATGTCCTCAAACGTAACCTGAAGGCCTGAGGATTGCAGAGCCTGGAGGCGAAACAGAGGTATGCTGACAGCTTGTATGGCAGTATGGAAAATGATAGTGTCTATTGTGTTTTAAACCTGGTCTTGTTCTACACTCAAATCTAAGGTGCCAATACAGCCCTATGTGTACGCAATAGCTATAAAGCTAAGCATTTAGCAGTATAAATACTAATTAGATTAAACTAAAAATCCCAAAGGAACATTGGTACCGTTCAAGTGAATAAGTATCTGTGGCGCTTTCCTGTGGCAAGTCAAATTTTACTGCTCTGACTGCAAATAGCGAATGTGCCTTCAAACAATCCATCCATATTCAAAGCGCGTGCTTAGCTCAGGCTCCCTAAGAATGGACCGGAGGCCCTAACAACAAAGTGCACAACTGAGAGGAACCCCCTGGCCAGCATGCCAGTCCGTCACAGAGCCCACATTTGCCAGCATTTGCACAGTAAATGTTAGTTAATGTTAGTTAATCTAACTGCATGTCACTGGACTGCGGCAGGGTGTTACAGTATTCAGGCACCCCAGCTGCCTCTCCAAGAAAGCTCTGTGCTCCAAACAGACTCGCGGTTGCATGGCGGCAAGGCCTGTCCACTGGGAGAAACACCAAGGGCACAGGTCCCACTGGGAACTCCCGAGCCGCAGAGAACCCCACGCTCAGTCGCGAGGCCTGGGCCCAGGGAGGTGAGGCTGATTATAGTCTGATTCTCAGAGTGGATGTAAATACACTACATGGACAAAAGTACTGGGACACACCTCTCAATCGCTGAATTTGGGTGTTTCATTCAGACCCTTTAAGCACCTAGCCATGCAGTCAGGTTTAAAAGCATTTGTGAAAGAGCGGGTCATTCTGAGGAGCTCAGTGTGTCACGATCGCCGGGCGTGCAGGGTGCGGAGCGGGGAAGCAGGAGCAGGACACGGAGGTTTGCAGGCGAAGCACAGGGGTTTATTTCGATGACAAGCAGGGAAACGCACACCACGACTATAGACGCCAATGACCGGACTGGGGAAACAGACTTAAACACGGACTAAATACACAGGATCATTACTACACGA
Organism: Petrocephalus sullivani; assembly: GCA_026780845.1. NCBI lineage: Eukaryota > Metazoa > Chordata > Actinopteri > Osteoglossiformes > Mormyridae > Petrocephalus > Petrocephalus sullivani. The sequence goes on from JAODKM010000088.1 coordinate 2,988,491, forward strand.
TGAGACACAGCCGGTAAAACTAGGATTCTCACGAGGGCAATGAGGGGGCGTGGCACACAGGAGGATCGAAAGGGCAGGGCGTGACACAGTGAGTTAAATCGTAGTACTATTATAGCATGCCACCTTTGCAATAAGTCAGCTGGTAGATATTCCGCGGTCAGCCGTGTTATTACTGCAACGTGGAAGCATTTAGGAACAACAGAAACTTGGGCACCAAGTGGCAGAGCACAGACAGTAACAGAGCGGGGGTCACTGAGTGCTGAGGTGCATAGTGCATAGAAGTCACCAATGCCCTGTTAACTCAGTAACTGCAGAGCTCCAAACCTCCGCTGACATTATCCCCAGCACAAAAACCGCACCAGAATGGGCCTCCATGGCCGAGCAGCTGCATGCAAGCCTGACATCACCCAGTGCAATGCCAAGCGTGGGATGGAGTGGTGCAAAGCACATCGCCACTAGACTCTGGAGCAGTGGAAACATGTTCTGTGGAGTGATGAATCACACTTCTCTGTCTGGCAGTCTGATGGACGAGTCTGGGTTTGGGGGATGCTGGGAGAATGTTACCTGCCTGCCCGCACTGTGCCAGCTGTAACGTTTCGGCTGGGGCTAAGTCCTGTAGTTCCAGTGAAGGGAACTCCTAATGCTTCAGCATACGAAATCATTTTGGAATATTCTACGCTTCCAGCTTAATGGGAAGATTTTGGGGAAGGCCCAAAGCATGAATGTGCCTCACTCCACAAAGAATGATCCATAAAACATGGTCGGGTGCTTTTGGTGTGGAAGAATTTGACTGCCCGCACAGTGCTCTGAGCTCAGTGCCATTAAACATGATTGGAATGAACTAGAACAGAGACTGCAAGCCAGGCCTCCACGTCCAGCATCAGTGCCAGACCTCACAAATGCTCTGCTAGATGAATGGGCAAATTCCTACAGACACTCCAAAATCTTGTGGAAGGCCTTCCCAGAAGAGCAGCAGCTGTTATAGCTGCAAAGGGGAGAGCAGCTCTGTATTGATGCCTATGGATTTAAAATGGGACGTCATAGAAGTTCCTGTAAGAGTAAGGGCCAGGTGTGCCAATACTTCCATATAATAAATAATCTGATCTGTAATCACCGCGTTTTCTTTGTGTTCAAGCAACAGTGACCAAGGGCTCTGATGATAAAAATGTGTCAATGAGAGTGAGATTGTCATACGCTGTCTGTAACGGACTGCTGTAACCCCATGGTGACCCAATAAAGTCACCAGCAGGAAGTGGGATGGGCCTGCCAGTGCAGGCAGTGCACGATTATCCAGTGTGGGCTCAGATGCCACGATCACCCCTGGACTGACAGTATCACTCTAATGAACACCATTCACCAAAATACTTCAACCATTGCATGTGTGTGTGTGTGTGTCTATGCACGCGTTTGTGTGTCTGTGTATGCACCTGTTTCTGTGTGTTTGTGTATGCGCAAACTGGTGTGTGTGTGTCTATGCACGTTTGTGTGTCTGTGTGTCTATGCGCGATTGTGTGTCTGTGAATGTGCGTGTTTCTGTGTGTGTGTGTGTATGCACCTGTTTCTGTGTGTGCGTGTCTATGCATGTGTGTCTGTGTCTATGTGTGTGTGTGTGTGTGCGTGTGTGCTGTCAGTTCTGTAATCCCAGTCATTATGTCTGACCCTGCAATAGTCCTCGGCCTGCTTCCGGAACTCCGGGGAGTCGTTCTGCGCCACGGCAACCAGGATGTCACAGGCAGAAGAGGAGACTTTGGTCTGGGGTACCAGCTGAGCCGGGCTGTTCCTCAGCGCCACCTCCCTGGGGGTGGGGGGTGGATTAGGCGGTGTGCATGTCCCTGCCAAGCACAGCCGCCCTGCAGCTCAGAGCAGCGCTTTCTAACACAGACACACAGCTGTGAGAGGCCAAAGTATAAAGGCCTGATTATTACAGGCGCTAAGCTAAGCTAAGAGTATCCTGGAATATAACCTTACCATTAAGGGTAAGCACTGGTGTAAGCAACCATTCTCCACAGCAAAGACTGAGCTCCAGGATATTAAGTCAATGAAATGTCTTTTTTAATTATGTCTGAGAACTCTGCATGGCCCAGTAAACAAAGACAGATTACGTACTCAGTCATCTTCAGGGGCTCGTTGACATAAGTGGACAGGATGGGCAACAGATCATAAATGCCACTGACCAGAAATGCACCTGTAACATAAAATCAAATTTTACATATACATGAATGCAAAAATAACTTGAGTTGCCCGTTTTTGATTAACCATTTCTACTTTGTTTTGATCAATGTATGTTTCCTGAATGTAGCTAACCCATGAATACAACTGAGAAGCATGAACCTCGAACCCTGAACCCTGCACTACTCTTCTCAAAGATGTGTCCTCCGTACACGCCTGCCACTTGGCCTGACCCAGCCTGGGATCACATCTGCCACCAGTCAAAACTGTCAGTTCCCAGAACACCACACTCCCAGTTATCGCCCAGGAGTCCATTCGGTGAGAGTCATAGTGCCCCCCACTGCCCCTAACCAGCTTGGTGACAGTGAGGGACTCAGTTTCTCTTAGTGTGGGACTGATCCAGGGTCAGCTGGAGATGATGTTAAGAATTCTCACCCCTGCATGAACCTCCCCCCCCCTTTTGCAGAATGTTACTTTCTTTGAATGCAGTGACATCAGTCCATCTGCCAGGGCAGTGAGAGCTCATACCTGTGATCTGGGGCGTGATGGCGTACTGAGACCAGTCTGTGGACAGCACCATCGCTGCCAGGTGAGCCCCAGCAGAGTGGCCGCACAGGTACAGACCACTGGGAATTGGGGGGGGGGGGAAGGAGAATGAGAGAAAGGGAGGGGGAGAGAGAGAGAGAGAAAGAGGAGAGAGAGGTGGGAAAGGAGAATGAGAGAGAGGGAGAAAGAGGAGGGGAGGGAGGCAGAAAAAGAGAATTAGAGAGAGAGGGAAGGATAGGAGGGAAAGGAGGAGAGGGAGGCAGAAAAGGAGAATGAGGGAGAGGGAGGGGGGAGAGAGAGGAGGGGGAGGTGGAAAAAGAGAATGAGAGAGAGAGGGAAGGATAGGAGGGAAAGGAGGAGAGGGAGGCAGAAAAGGAGAATGGGGGGAGAGAGGAGGGGGAGGTAGAAAAAGAGAATGAGAGAGAGGGGGAGGGAGAGGGAGAGAGAAAAGAGAGGTGAGAGGCAGTCGGGAGCTTCCCCCTTTCACCAAATAAGTCGGCACACAGGTGCGGAGTCGCAGAGACAGTGAGGCCCTTCGTCTCGACACGCTGGCTGCTCGCATTGCCCCATGGCTCCCGCTCGGGTACCTGATGTGGGAGTACTGCTGGACAACAGACACCACACTCTGCCGGACCTGAGACACCATCAGATCCATATTCCCTGCAAGGAGACGGGCCGAGGCCGAAGAGCCGTCAGCAATCAGCCTCTAACGCAGCCTAGTGACTCTGCTGTTTGCCCATTCCTTTAGCAGAACGATACTGGACTGAATTAAGCCGCTGACCTTTTGGAGCAATGTCATAACCCACGGCCACCACGGACACACCCTTCTGCACCAGCGGCACGGCCATGAAGCCCGACTCCTCTTTGCTGCAAAAAAGGCCACTGTCACATGACACGGCTTGAGAAATGCTCCCCTCACATTATATCCAATGAAGCCGTCGATTTTCAGTCAGATTGCTCTTTTCCATGGGCCACAAATGCAAAGATAGTCAATGTCCAGGTCCAGAAAGTACAAATCCAGACCATGATTTTGTCTCAACCAACCAGCTAAGTCCTTTGTGACTGTGACTCTTTGTGCTCAGATGGTTGGTTGAGACAAAATCTTGGACTGGATTTGTACTTTCTGGACCTGGACTTTCCACCTGTTCCCGTCAGAGGGTGGCCGCGGAGAGCTCGTACCTGAGAGCCTGCCAGTAGCCGCCATGGATGTAAATGACTAAGGGCATCTCTGCAACAGGGAACATGGAATGGGGCGTCAGTGAGACTCAGGGGCCGGAGGTCACACGCCGCCACCCCAGTTTTTGATTTACTATTTGGAATGAAACTACAGACTGGAGGCCAGGAGCCAGTGTTCTTGGGAAGAGGGGTCAAAGAGATGCACACACACACACACACGCACAGCCTCGGCATACCTATCTAAATGGGGACCTTCCATTCATTTCTATGGGAAAAACCCTACTCCCAATCACGACACCCTTAACCCCAACCCAGCCCTAACCTTAACCATAAGTAACTAACCCAAATACAAGACTTCAGGCATTTTTATGTTTTTGATTCCATTCAGAGATTGTTATAAAATTGAGGTTTTCCAAATGGGGACCTGAAAAGATGTCTCCAAAAGTAGGGAAACTTCAGGTTATACCACACTTTGGGGACATTTTGGTACTTAAAAGTGATCTATGCAAACCCACATACACACACACACACACACACACACACACACACACGTGCCTAGAGAGGGGCTGGTGGGCACGTAGACATCCAGTCTCTCCTGCTCCCCTTCTCCGTACGGCACATTGAGAAGGGTCTGGGTGATGCTGCGAGCCCTCGCTGTGCCTGGCACACACACACAGAAGCTGTCAGTCTGCGAAGATGCAAGCTGAAATCACACTGATTTAAACCTAAGGCTTAATCTGGACTCAGAGACACAGGCGGACCAACCTTCCCTGAGCGATGCCTCGTGGGCCTTTATCACCTCGTCCGCAGACATTCTGTGTGACCACTGGCTAGGGGAGTACTGCCGGGCCAGCTCCTGTGGGACACGCGGCTCGTCACTCGGGCTGCTCACGGCGCCCCCTGCTGGTGCCGATCTCCCCGGACGGCACACGCATGGCAGCTGCGGCCCCTGCTGGTGCCGATCTCCCCGGACGGCACACGCATGGCAGCCTTGTAGGACAGAGCTAAGCCCTTTCTGCGCCTGACAGGTGGGTCCGACGCCACGTGGTCCAGAAGACATGCCAAAAACCATGCCCTCCACTCCCATCACAAAATAATTACAAGTATAATAAATACATTAATGAATGTAATGAAACTACTGAATCTATTTATAGGCACTTATATACATGTATGTATATTACCGTAACTATAGCATTACTTTCCATTTTCTCATAACTATGAATTATACATTTTGGTAGATGGGTGACTATTCATTTCATAGATAAAATACACACGCATATCAGTTGTACTGTATACCATTTATTATAGACTACTCCTATTTAGCACGGAGCGCGGAGAGGGTCAGTGAGCGTTGGCCCCCGACTCTGTGCATGTCACGCAGGGATTCCTGTTCATCTCCATTTCTAAGATTACTACGATTGTTAAGTTAAAGTGACCATTTTCACTATAGGGTTTGAAATTTCATTGGCTTGGTAACAATTCGGAATAACATTAGATGATTTCTCTACGAACACAAGTTTCAGTAACAATTTACTCGAGGAGACACAAATACGTAACAGTAACTCGGCTAATACCGAAGTACAAATCGTGAACAAATATAGACGTCATTTACGATGAACGATGCGTCATGATTCAATAATGATGGGCAAACATGAGATCGGTGTTTCATTGTGTTATTCATTACTTGTTCCTTCCTTTGTTTCAACCAATCAGCTGAGCGTAAAGAGTCACAAAGTGCTCAACTAGTTGGATTAAACTAAATCCTGGTCTGGACTTTTACTTTCTGGACCTGAAACTGACACCTCTGCACAAAGGTTTACAGAATTAACAGATATGGCGACAAATACAGTAACTGCTTGAGATATAGCACGTGTGACAATTCTTTACTGGTGAACAAACATAACATCAGTTTGTAATTAACGCTTAATTTCTGGTTAAGCAATACGTGAGTACTAGCACGATGGTACCTTTAGGGTGACCAGATAATCCATGTCATCCCGGACGCTCTGAGCTACTTCAGGTTTTACAAACTGCTTTAAACCCGAAAGACTCCTTTGCTCGGCTAATAGCTCATTTCCCCTCGCGCTCTGATGACCGAAAGCCTCGTCCGGCCGTTTCGCAATCACATCAGTGACACGTGCGTGATTACAGGAGGCTGACCAATCAGCGCGCAGCAGGCACGTGCGTGATTACAGGAGGCTGACCAATCAGCGCGCAGCAGGAGCGCGGCGCTTAAGCGGAGTCCGGCTCCTTTTAATCGGAATGGCCGTTCGCAGATGCCGCCCCAGCCCGGAGCGTCCGGCCCGACATGCATTATCCGGGCACCCTCGCGTCGCATAACCCGGCCGCCGCGGACTCACAGCTCGCTGCCTTCCCCTCCAGGTGGCCATGTCGCAGGCCGGATCGATGCGGCGGCGCCGTGCGGATCCCCGTAACCTTCCGGGGAGGCGGAGTGCGGATGGGGCGGAGGAACCGCTGTCACGCCATATTTGTGACCGTCGTAGCGCGCGACTCTAGGGGCGCTGCCCCCCAGCAGACTGCAGGCCTGTCACTTTAATCACTGCCAGGCTTATGCACAGGGCACCCGGAACATCCCCGGGACACATGCAAAGGGACTTTTGCCCCAAATGAGCCTGTCCGCGCGCTCTGGTGCACGGCAGCGCGGATTCCGGCGCGCGCACCTTTGTCTCACCCCTCGACGTGCCATTTAGAGCCCACAGTTTTTGGTGCACATTGCATCTCATTGTACGGTGCACGTCCATCCCGGACCCCCCCGGAGCGGAACTCGCCCCCGGAGACGGACGGGCGAGTTGCAGGGGAAGTCTAATTAATATTCATGAGGGATCTGCGCGTCATCGCCTACCGTCACTGGCTTTCTGGCCAATCAGAAACAATTAGTCATCAATATTAATGAGTTCCCCCCACGAACATGCAAAGTGACCAATCAGGTACCGCTTGGTCATAAATATTAATGAGACTCCGCCCCCCACCCCGCAAAGAGGGAAAGTCGCAGCCCTCTGACGCCGGTGGCGCGATTTTCGAGCTGCTAACGGCCCTGGGCGGAGAGCCTGCGTCCCGGCAGCGAGCGCTCCTAGGCGGCTCCTTCGCTCCTTTTATCGCGGTGCCTCCTGCAGGCCGGGCCCGGATGGAGTGCCTGAATGTGCCGCGCATCTGGCCCAACTCCCCGCGGCGGGCGCGGGGACAGATCCAGGTAGCGCGCGCCGCTTCCCCCGCTCCGCGCGCGCCCTTCCCCACTTCGCGCTTACGTTACGTGTTCGTGCATCTTTTCGCAGGTCATCTTCGGGCCGATGTTCTCGGGGAAAAGGTAAGGAGCCCGGCGGCGGTGCACGGGGCCATGCGCTGCAGGGGGCCACATGCGCCCGCGTCCTCATGCCCTTTGCCTGCCTGTCCGCCTCTGCAGCACGGAGCTGATGCGCAGGGTCCGCCGCTTCCAGGTCGCCCGCTACAAATGCCTGGTGATCAAATACGCGAAGGACCGGCGCTATTCGGAGCGCGGCATGGCCACGCACGACATGTAGGTGCCCCCCCCCGGCCCCCGACCCCCATGCATATCGTGCATCTCTGCCCCGTAACCGGAGCCCCTGTGCGCCCCGCAGGAGCACCATGGAGGCGGTCCCCGCCAGCCGGCTGCAGGACGTCCGCGGTGCGGCCCTGGGGGCGGAGGTGCTCGGCGTCGATGAGGGCCAGTTTGTAAGTGTGGGGGGAGCCGCTGGCTGTGCTGTTGGGAGGCTGCGGGCTGCACGCCGGCCCTGTGCGTGTGGGCCTCGGGTGGCCAGCTTCCCCAGCCTAATGAATGAATTTATAAGTAGCTGCAATGAGATTAGAACCGGCTACCGACTGGCGTCAGGTCCTCTTTACTTACCACTGCACCAGTTAGTGACTTTTATATAGAAGTGGTTCATTGCCATGTGTTCTCTGCATTTAACCCGTATGTGAGATGGCAGGGGGGGGGTACCTTGCTCATGGCTGGGGAATTGAATCAGCAACCTTTCGGTCACAAGTGTGCTGCCATAACCATTAGGCCACTGCGGCGCCAAGCTCCTTACATTTGGTACTTCTGCCTGTTTTCTATGCTGTCAGCAGACCCGTGTAAGGAAGTGGCAGGGTTGGCCAGGATCTTTTGATTGACAGTCGAGCCACCCTATGGCATGCGCTCATCCTCACACGGTTCCTCCTCCCTCCCACAGTTCCCAGACACCGTCGAGTTCTGCGAGGAGATGGCCAACCTGGGCAAGATTATTATTGTGGCTGCACTGGATGGCACCTTCCAGAGAAAGGTAGCGGTGACCGTCCCTTTGGGGCTTCCGTCTTAAACCACACGGTCAGTCAGACTTCCAGAATGACAGACAAGTGTTACTGCTGGGACCTTCCCAGGTACTGGTGAGGCTTGTGCCTGAGGTGGCCCTCAGTTGCCACGCCCCCTACTGGCTAGACAGAAAAACCCATAAAGCCCTCTTCACTGTTTCTTATTTTTTTATTCACCTCCTCTCTCCTCATGTCAGTAATTCTTAGGTCAGTAACTGCTACATTTCACTGCATGGCGTACTCTGTATGACTGTGTATGTGACAAGTTTGACTTTGACTTTATAATTTGAAAAACCTAGCATAACTTGCCCTCCATCACATACATTATAATATAAAGCGGTGATCAACAGGACGAGGACTTCTGACGGACATTTTGATAAAGTCTTGTGCTCTCTTTGGGGTTTTGGGGGGAGGGGGGGAGAGGCGGTAATCATAAGCTATTAATGTACTTGCAACGTTCAGGAATTCTTTTTTATAGTGCCTGACCCAGCAATGGTTCCTACAGATTCAGTGTCACTGATTGACATGGCACAGTTCACAATAGTGAACAGATGCAATGCAATACAATCTTATTTATATAGTGCATTATCACAGCATTACATTGTCTCAATGCGCTTTTCATTACTGCCACATAAAGATGCCAGAAGACGGTGGGGGTGAGGATCAGACCTCATTCTTTGTGGACTTGTGTGCTGAAGGCGGGGTTCCGGCTGTACTGTGCACTAGTCTGGGTGGGTGGGCTTTTTGTCTGATGAGACCCCCCGGCTTCCTGCAGCCCTTCGGGAGCATCCTGGGCCTGGTGCCCCTGGCGGAGAGCGTGGTGAAGCTGACTGCAGTCTGCATGCAGTGCTTCAAGGAGGCAGCTTACACCAAGAGGCTGGGGGAAGAGAAGGAGGTGAGGGGCCACCAGGGGGCGCCTCCACACACCAGCCAGGGCTTTATCAGCCTATTCAGGATGAAGTGTAGGGGAACGGGGTATTCCAAACAGCTCCTGCCAGTGTCCCGAGGGGAGACACAAGGAGCTGACTGGTACTGACCCATTTGTTCAATAACCCAGCTCTGTCTGCTATGTAGAATAGGCATCGGTCCAGTTATGAAACCAGAAGTTTGTTACAGGTAGCTGTGACCTCACTCCCCAGGTAGAGGTGATCGGAGGAGCGGACAAGTACCATGCCGTGTGCCGGGCTTGCTACGGGGGCCTCATGGCTGAGAAGGAGAACAGCGCCCCCTGGAGGGATGAGACTCCCCCCCAGGCCCTCTCCGGAAAGAAGCTGGACACAGGGGTTCCTCGCAAACTCTTTGCTCCAATGCAGAACTGAGAGAGATGAGATTTATTCAAAAGTGGGAGCGCCAAACCTTTTAGCCATTTTAATGCACATCTGCTTCAGCTCTGAAGCATTACAGCAGTGAGATGCACAGTAGGGTGCTGGGATGCTTAATGCCTTCATTTAAATCCTTTAGGCCAGGGTTCCCCAACTCCGGTCCTGGAGGGTCAGTCTGTGACACAGTTTGCAGATTTCCCTGCTCAAACACATCTACTAAACCTTGCGATTGCTTGGTGAGCTGAATAAGGTATGTTTGAGCAGGGAAATCTGCAAACTGTGTCACAGACTGATCCTCCAGGACCAGAGTTGGGGAACCCTGCTTTAGGCTTTCAGGCATGCTAGTGACTAAATCTTCAACTGACCACTAGGGGGCACAGAAGCCTGGAGTGCTTTGTTACTGCCTCTGGGAGATTTCACTAAGTTATACCCTGGGGTACAGCTTAGATCGTAAAAGGACGTATATCCTAAGAAGTTTACCTAGCGGGGCTGCATTTTTCAAAAGCATAATGCTAACAACCCAACAGTTCCAACAATATAACCAGGTAAGGGAAGCTTCTGGGTAACGGCCTGGCACTCATGTGTACTGTATGTATATAGGTAATGTTGTGTACATTATGTACCGAAATGGGGAAACTTCAGGCCTAACAACAACTTCTTAGTCATGATTTATGAAGCACAGGTGAAAGATTCTGAGGCTGTTTCTACCTATAAATAGTATATGCCTGTTTTTGTGAGGTGTATTATAAACTTGCGCGAAAGGTCACTGCCCAGCCTGGACACTCCTGTGTAGATGTGGCCTGTAGACGCCGCGCACGTTGGCTCACGTTAAACCCGGCAATGAAGGTGGCCATGTGATCAAGCAGCCAACATTGACCAGTTAGGCTGGCCGGCCGATTCACCTACGATGCTGGGCTTTATCCAGAAGTACACTAAGCTTAATGCTCCTGAACACTGCTGTATATCTTACGTCCAATGGCAAAATTAATTAGAATGACACTGGCATTTTCCTGGGAGTTAGAAAGATACTTCTGAGCAGACGGCCTCCAATCTCGTGATTAACTGGTGAATGTCCCAAGTGTGTAATGGGTTTAAGATGGGGGTGTTTACCCCAGCCTACAGCCAGATGGGCAGTGTATCACACGACCCTGCATTACAAGGAAACATTTTCTGGGATTCAAACATTGGAGCCTTTGTACAGCAAACAAATCCGTTTCATTGCACAACTGAAAGCCTTTTCCGAGGCTGGGGCCCTTCCTGAGCCCAAGTGCCGGCTTGAGACTCCACACATGGCTGCTTCCAACCTGCAGAGCAACGTTCCTACAAGTCCGCCTTGTGTGTCTGTCGCCGGCAGGCCAGGTGAGGCACTCTGGGGCCAAGGACCTCTAACCCCTGGAGTCAGGGCTGCCAATGCACAAAAACTAGCAATTTGATCTAGTACATGCCACCTACCAACCAGTTTGTTCCATGTCGTCAGTGAGTGTTTAAACAGCCACAGCGCTCTAATGGTGTTAATCATTCGTCTGCTAAAATAAAAACATTAAAACAGTTTTTAAATGTGAATAATTGTTTGATCTGCTGTCGAGGTTACTTTCATTGGTTGGGGGTTGGGGGCCTGATCTCTCAGACCTAAAATACCATCTCTTGTGCACAGTCACAGACGATTTAAAGAGACACCACATCAGCTGCTGATCAGTTTTACTTTGAACGGAAAACTCTGGGTTGTACAAAACGAGCGTTTCTGCAAAACCCTTTCCCACACATTCACACTCACAAAATAAATACAACAGCCTTATCAGGAACATGGCCTCAACAGTCTAAAGGAACCTATATGACAGGAAACAAAGTAAAATCAGTTTCTTCAAGGACATTACAAAAGCAGTTCTCATTGCCGATAACAGCATACAGGGAACAAGGCAGCATTAATCTGTGTGTGACTGGCGAGTGGGCTGGTGTGTGCGAGAGCAGGAACTGTGTGACGAGCCATGACAACACCCAAATCCATTAGCGGTGACCTCAGACGGGCTGGCGTGTCAAGTGCCATGACGGGTGCAAGCTCCAGGCTGTCCCGCATACACACTGGCCCAAAACCAGAATCACAGTATTAATTAACATTCCTAAATCTGGCCTCCCTGCCCCCATGACACCCCACTGTTCAGGGAAATAATGGGATTGCCGTTCACCATCACTAAGGTTACGACCCCTAGAACGCCAGGCAAAAGGGTTTTGGGTCTGCACGCACTCGCACCAGTATGAACTGGGTTTGAACACGGACACGTGTGTGTATTGAGCAGCTCCGCAGATGGACTCGGAACAAACGGACAGTGGGGTGCAGGAAATGGAGTGAAACAGAAAAGAACAGCTGCTTTAAAACCCCTCCCTCCACTGTGTCATGTGACCTGATTCTGCCCACCCACCGCCAAGCCCCATCCTCAGTAACCCGGCGGCTGGTAGCCACCCTCCCCTTGCGGGGTCGGCATGGTGGGAAAGGGGGGCTGTTGATAGTTCTCGGCCCCCCCAGTAGGGTACGAAGGGTAGGCGGGGGGGTAGGGAGTGGCGTGGTTGTTGGCCGGGTCTGCGGAGTTCTCCACAAAGTTCTCCACTCCCTTGTGGTACATCATAAAGGCGAAAAAAGCCAATGCCCCCTGTTTAAAAGATGAAAACATGAGCACTGTGAGCATAAGCCAAGGCGCATTTGGGGGAACATGAGCGCGGCAAGCACAAGCCGAGGCGCATTAGGGGGAACATGAGCGCAGTGAGCACAAGCCGAGGCGCATTCGGGAGAACATGAGCGCGGCAAGCACAAGCTGAGGCGCATTAGGGGGAACATAAGCGCGGTGAGCATAACCCAAGGCGCATTCGAGGGAACATGAGCGCAGCGAGCACAAGCCGAGGCGCATTAGGGGGAACATGAGCACGGTGAGCACAAGCCGAGGCACATTCGGGGGAACATGAGCGCAGCGAGCACAAGCCGGGGCGCATTAGGGGGAACATAAGCTTGGTGAGCATAAGCCAAGGCGCATTCGAGGGAACATGAGCGCAGCGAGCACAAGCCGAGGCGCATTAG
>JAODKM010000088.1:3006332-3017008 GCA_026780845.1 Petrocephalus sullivani
GGGGGGCATAGGAGTGGAAACGGATAAGGGGGGGGGGGGGGGGGGTGGGGAGGTAGCTGTAGCAGAATCGCTCCACCTACTTGTTGAGGGTGATGCCAAGAACCACGATCGCCATCAGGAGCCCCAGGAGCAGAATGAAGTGGAAGAGGACAGTGGAGTTGGAGGCTCGGAATACGCGGTGGGCGGGGTCACAGCACCGCTGCACGGCAAACTGCACCAGGGTGGGCAGGAGAAAGACATTGAAGACGACTGGACCATAGACACTTCCAGAAAATCTAATGTCAGGAAAGAGCGAGGGGCCAGTGGGGCAAAGCCCTGCCAGATCTACAGCGGTGCCGCACCTTCTTGATGTAGAAGACCATGAGCAGCTTGGTGAGGGAGATGAAGGGCAGCAGGGGGCAGTAGAAGAGGCCCACCCAGGTGACGGTCTGGTTGTATATGAGGTCCAGCACGTGGAAGGGGATCACAAACTTCTGCACGCCCATTGCCTTCAACAGGTTGTTATTTGGGAAACATTCCCTCAGCAACCTGCAGCAAAGTACAATCACTTGCCCGGACTTGCCTGGTACGGCATTGCCGTTTGTGGTCACCCCTCCCCATCACCTGTGGCATTGGCGCCTCACCCTAACCCTCCAAACACGTGACAATAGGAACTTGGCAACAAATTAAACTTGAACGTCGAGGTGGAAGACCAGCTGAAAAAGCTAAAGAGAGCCTTCGGGAATTCTGCCTGCCAGGGGTGACTACTATTCCTCCGATTATCAAATTCCTCTGTCATCTGTTTCTTTTATGGCTGTGGGAGGTTGACTATGTAGCCAAAGGTATGTGGACACCAGCTTGTCCAACATCTTATTCCGAAACCAAGGGCATTAATATGAAGTTGGTAGACCCATTCTCTAGCCTCTGCCCTTCTGGGATGACCATCCATTAGACGCTGGAACCTTGCTGCTTAATAAGGCGATACCGCTAATTGAGTGTTTCCCAATCCGGTCCCCAGGAACCCACAGATGGTCCACATTTTTGCTCTCTCCAGGCTCCCTGCCAGACTATCCACATTTTTAGCTAGGAGGGAGCAAAAATGTCTGCGGTTTCCCCGAGAACCAGATTGGGAAACACTACTTTAATTAACATTGGTGCCGATATACTTTTAGCCATATCCTGTATTTTAATATACAGGTTCTTCTATTCCAAGACATTTCTTTAATGTGACCAGCACCAGTCGGAATCCATATGGTGTCCTAAACCGGCTGACGCCCCCTCAGAAGGCTGGCCATGGATTTACCAGCACCTTTCAGAAGATGTGACTTACCACACCTCCCCTTGGCCTCAAACTGGCTGGAAAGGGATAGATGACAGGATATACTCACGTTTTGGGGTACATCACGAAGAAAGTGGCAGAGAAGCAGGCCAGGAAGTCGAAGACTACAAGTTTGTACATCTCCTGGCCAAACTGATTCTCCCAACACTTGTGGTGAAAACAGAAACAGTGATTCAGACACTTTTACGCAGAAACACAGACCATGTCCTCGGAAATGGCAGATGGACGGTAACACTTTTCAGTACCGATTTATCGCTCTTCTGGCCATCGCCGAGAGTCTGATAAAGGAAGAAGAGGAAGATTCCCAAGCAGGCCAGCTTCAGGATGATGCTCCTTTAAAAGCAGGAAAACGTCATACGACTGCATCATAACAGGGATGATGAAGATCCTCAAGGTGCCTTCAAAAAGACCTCACGTGACCAAAACATAAGTTAATAAATAAATAGTTATACATAATTACTGAACACATTTGGTCAGGCGGTGAACACACCCGGTCGAAACAAATCACGGAATTCGGGGAAAGTGGAAGCTGAATGCGCCCCTCATTAGTGAACATGCCATGAATTTCGGGTTCTAAGGCTGCAGAATGTCAGGAATGAGGGGGGGAGAGAGAAGCTGGCAGGCGGCATCCGGGCATCACCCACCTGACCAGCGTGATGTTGACCTGGGCGGTGAGGGAGTAGTCCTCAAACCTGGCAATGATCCGGAAGAGATGCGGAAGAACAAAGTTGACCGAGGTGATGGTGATGGGGGGGAGGTACTGGAGCAATAGCTTGAGGAACTGGTTCTCCTGGGCCACCGAGGGAGGGAGCGAGAGAGTGAATGAGGGAGAGGAAGGGAGGTGGGGCAGCGGAAGGGGGCAGACGGACGTCCGCTCACGCTGTGATCCTTGGACTGGGAATACTCGGTGGCGCGGTAGATGAGGTAGAAAGAGCCACCCAGCAGGACCACCACCATGAAGTTGAGCAGAAAGCGTATGAAACAGAGCCAGAGCTTCTGTTGCCAGGTCCGCTGGGACACTCGCAGGCGGTACTGCTCCTCCTCCAGGTCCATCTGGGGGGGGTCAGAGAGGGATAGAAGTAAGAGGGAGGAAGATAAGGGGGCGAGGAAGGCGGCGAGTGGGAGAGAAGCAGGCCGATCGCATGGTGCTGGAGGTACTGGTGTCCGTCATGATGACAAACTCCTGCCTCCCCTGTGCATTCAGAGAAACAGGCATGAAAATCCAGCCAAAGAAAGAACAGACCAGAAAATGGCAAGTATGTGTCTCTGCAAATCACAAATGGGCCAGTGGGCGTCTCCAAACCAGAGTGGCTGGTTTTCAACCATGCAGGCCAGGAACAGTACATGCTTTTCAACTGCTGTACCTGATTCACTAAAAAGAAATGTGGGCAGTTTTCAATCATTGTACAAGTAATAGGTCCACTGAGACAATTCCGGGACAACTCCTCTAAGTATTCTGCTTTTCCACTCTGAGGTTTTCATCTGAATAATCTGATCTGCAAGCTGCAGACTGGGCAGTGTGCCGTGATGTGGTCATGACGAGTGCTCATTAGCCACTGCCTTCCGGGGGCAGCATTGCTACGAGAGCTACGGAGACTGAAAGCCCCATCACCGGTGTATGTGCAAAGAGACTACTTACACTGGCTGCGTTCAGCAGAGACCCTCCTTTTCAGAAACAGAAGTAACTTTTTCGGTTTAAAAATGTTTTACTATGGTGATGTTGACAGCAAAGAAGCCTTTGACGTTACTGTCCTATTGCAGGAAACATCATTTTGCCTGTAAAGAGAATAAAGGCGTGGCTTTGGCGTCACCTTGAGCTCGTCCCTGATGACCCTCTGCTTCAGAGCGGCTGACTCCGGGTCCTGGATGCAGAAGTCCCAGCTGCCAAACACCTTGAAGCTCATGTTGAAAGAGTAGCGAACACCCAGCATCCACTTGTGCTTGTAGCCATTGACAGTCCTGTGAGGCAGACAGTAGGCTGAGGATTATGGGATTGCTGCCCTATCAACATCCTGTACATTTTATTGATTTTGCAGATGCTTTTATCTGAAGTGACATACAATTAAGAAAGCAGGCTCAGACAGTCCCTGGAGCAGGTGGGGGTTAAAGGCCTCACTTAGGGGCATAATGGTGAAATCAGTCTGCTGACCCTGGGATTGAACCTGCGCCCCTCTCTTCACAGACACATTCTTAGATTATACATAGCAGGAACTGCAACGGAAGTCCAACTAGAGTAGGCAGGGCCTGGTGGCCTTCTCATCACATCTCACCAAGACCACAGAGAGTTTATTTCCTGTCTGTTGCCCTGCAGCCTGACCTGCGGACCAACACGACCAGGCTGAAGATGAGCACAGACAGCACCCCCAACAGGAAGAGCAGGGGCGTGTTCAAGCAGTCCCCATACAGCTCCTCGGGCCTGTAGAAATCGTAGAATACAGGCGAGTGCTCCAGGATACCCTGCAGAAGACAGGGGGCCATTGCACATTTCAGGAGGATTCTGGGTATTTACTGCCATTGGATTGTGCATTTTTCAGGACTCCAATGCATGGGCACTAACTCACCGTCCCCAGGAGAAAGTGAAGGACAGAACTGTTCTGTAAACCTACAGAAGGCAGAGAGCAATACTGTAAAAACGGGAGCAATTTTCAAAAAGCTAACAAATGCCAAAAAAACACAGAGGTCTTATAGCTTGCACTCAAACGTCAGGCAGTGGGTGGCACGGCAGTTAGGGGGCTGATCTTCTGACTAAAGGTTCCAGGGTCACATCCTTTGCTATTGTTGTTTTAATCAATTAAAATATTTCTGCCAGGAGCAGCCAAAAAAACTAGGTGGGATAAATGATATATCCCTGAAATAAACACGGAGTATTACCACAGGGTGGTGGGTTATTATAACATGACAATAAGGGCCTATTTGTGGCAGGACAGCAGGCAAACTTACTTCCAATGTATGCCAGATTGGCCCCCTTCTTGAAGATTATGGGGGCCTGTATCAGCCCCCCCGTCAGCAGGCAGCTGAGCAGGTTAAGATAGACCAGATATCGCAGGAAGGTGAAGTACACCTTCACTCCCACACCGAACTTGCCTGTTGGGGGTGGGGGGGGAGAGATCTTAAGTTCCTATTCTGTCACCATGTCCACCATAACCAGCACAGGCACCCCCCCCCCCTCACCCTCAATGCTGTGCAGGGTACGTCTCCACGGCTGTAGCTCCGACAGAAACTGCCACACCTGCTCCAGGCACCGCCTCCTCATGATCCTCTGGCTCCGCCTCCACGACTCCCAGCAGCCAATGGAGCGCCGCTGGAGGTGTCGACGGTCCCTGATTGACAGAGGGCACACTGGGAACCGGTTCTGCAGGAATCGGCCGTGTTTTCATCTGTCGCGCACGTCAGAGTTTCGGTGTTTGCACTGTGCTCAGTCTGGCTCGAGATCGTGATAGATATGCACTGGCATAATGTCTGTTCAAACTAATGTCTGTTCAAACTAATAAGAACAATAATGCCAGGTGAAGTGATAGGTGGCGTAGAGGCTGAAGATTTTTAGTAGCAAATATGAGTACGAGTAAATAGTAAGCAGTTACTGTGGTAGATAGGGAAACAGATATGTTAGGGGTCAGAAATCCCTACAGCTTCTGGGTTTTCTGTTTCAGCTTGAACTCCTCAGTTTAGATTAGATTATATAAAAGAAAAGATAGAAAGCAGCTTAGGGCCTTAGTCATTGTCATTTGTTTGTTCTTGCAGACTTTGACCCTGTACCTTCTGTGTCACTGCCAGTGCAGGAGGCTGGCAGGAAACCGAGCCAATCGGGCGGCCCGTCCCACATGTGTCTGGGGGCCCATGTGCCCCAGTGATACCTGCAGCTGGCAGGAAACCGAGCCAATCGGGCGGCCCGTCCCACATGTGTCTGGGGGCCCATGTGCCCCAGTGATATCTGCGGCACACTGCTCAGAGCTGTGTGGCCAAAGTGTAAGAACATAAAAAAAGACCGGATACTGTATTTCCCTTCACATATTTATAAAAAGTGACTTATGTGACACACACATGCACACGCGCACAGAGAACCAGTCAAAAGTTTGGACACGCCAAGCCACCTACAAAGGAGAGTGAGAGAGAGAGTGTAGAGTCACATGACCTGGTCTTCTGACCTAAACCCAGTACAGTTGGTTCTGAAGAAGTTTGAGCAGAGAGTGATGGAAAAGCGGCCAGTGAAGGACCTCCTTCTGGACAGCATCCCAGCAGACCACCTCATAAATTTGGCGAAGAGGAGACAGTACGGTCAGCTAGTCCCTGGAGCAATTATGAATAAGGGCCTTGCTCGGGGCCCAATGGTGGGACCCCTCTACTAACCATGGGATTAGATCCACAGACAACCCACAGAATTGCCCTGCCCCAAACAAACTGGTCCTGTCCAATGGATGGGTGACATACAGTGTGTCCATACTGTCTGTGCAGGCTTCCTGTGCTGAGATGATTAAATCCAAAAGTGGAAACTTGTGTTCCATACAAAAAATAAAATTAAAACAAATAAATGTTACGTTTTTATACCTTTATTGGTAACACTTTACTTGAGGGGCCACTAAATGCATTAATTAACCATTAACTATGCATTACTTCATTATTAATCAATTATGACGATCCATGTATTCTTTGCAGGAACTTCATTAGTTAGTTCATTAGTTAATCATTAACTAATTCATGTTCATGATTACTACTTCAGTAGTCAATGAGGTACTACTATGATTTGTGGCCCCTCAAGTAAAGTGTTACCTGTTTATTATACTATACACAGAAATTGAAAATAAAGTTCAAAACGCACCATACAACTAAATTTCCATTGCCTAAACACGGTCAGAAAAACCGTGAGCTACCACTGTTCATTCCAAAAACCAATCTCCACCCAAACTCCTGCCCACTACGCACCAGTAACGTAGTGACTATACAACGTTCTTACAGTGACAGACACCCATTACACACCTTACTAAACAGACAGTACTAAGACATTAAGAACAAAATGAACTTAACCAAATAACTCCTAGGAGACATCAGGCTCCTACAGTGCCGACTCTGTTGTCTGTTTGATCTGATATTATAATCAGTGCGATACAGTTACACACCCTTTCACCGCGTGCAGATTCATTTAATTTCCACCACTCCGTTTGGGTGCTTAACTTTTTTTGTCACTGAGTATATATCATTTTACAATTTGTCTTTATGTCTTTATAATTATTCTAAAATGCAGAGAAAATACAAATAAGCCTTTCTATGGGTGGGTGTGTCCAAACTTTTGACTGGTACTGTATATATGCCAGGAGTTCTCAGTCCTGTTCCTTATGCCCCCCGCCCGCCATAATGTTTTTAGTCCAGCCCACATGGCTTTCAGCCTTCCACAGTCATTGAAACAGTCTAGCAGGAAGGGCCACCAGGAACAGGACTGAGAACCACTGACACATACAGACAACAATGAACGCAATGCAATAACATATTATTAGAGGGCAGGAATAAAAAACAAGTGCTGTTCCCTTCCTACACGTGCTAAGGTGGAGATGTTTCATAGTCTGATTGATGGTAAAGGGTCCTTTCTGGCCCTGGGTCTAAATGAGATCCCCTTAAATAGCACTGGTAGTTGGGGGCATATGAACTTAAGGTACGCTTCTGATCCTGTCTTCATTGTGGTGATGCATCCTACTGGGCCATCAGCACACGCCGGTGACGGTGACACCCAGGTAAAGGGCGACTGGCCTTGGCAGATGTGTCCTCGAGCCCCCCGCCCCCACAGACCTGGTATCCCTCTTCTCCTGCATTGTCTGTGGCAGATTTCTGAGGGGCAGGTTGGGGTCCCATTCTCTGATCAGGCCCCAGGCGTTTTCCTCGGCGTCCTGGCCCTCGGGTGACCCCCTCGGCCTGCCCCGACGCTTAAGGGAGCGTCTCACGGGCGACTGGTCGCAGAATGCCTCCTGCATGTCGTCACAGAACACCACGGTGAGTTCGGAGGTGTCCGTCTCTTCTGTGGGCGTGAAGGACAGGGGCGTCAGTACCGGTCTGTGTGCCCCTGCACTGCGCACACACACAGGCACCGCTCCGGGCCACTTTCGGCTGCACGCAGGGGTGGCACTTCAGAATTTTTGCTATTACTACTAGCGCTGTTACTACTTATAATAATTACCGTAAATATAATCATAATTACAATCATACTCATAACAATATTGCATCAGATTGATATAGAGCTTTTCAAAACAGAAAAATGCTAACAATATTTAAAATATTTAAATATTTAAAAGAATTACAGGTGAGATTTGAAGACTGTGAGAGTGGGCGAGTTACGGGTTTGAGAAGGGAGGGGAGCAGCCGCCCCAGAGAAGGCCCACTCGCCAGCTGGGGTCCTTCCGTGCCCACTTGCCATCTGGGGTCCTTCCGTGCCCACTCGCCATCTGGGGTCCTTCCGTGACAACGTAGCCTCACCTGATTTTTTTTGTTTTACTAGCCATTGGCTGGTTTTCAGTTTTTGTGCTAATCCTCCTGAACCACTTGCCTCACGTGTGTGGGTGTGCTTAATTTCCAGCTTAACTATCCCCCCACCACCTGCCCTAGTATGGCTGGGGGCGACGGCACGCTCAGTGGGTTTGGCTGCTGTGCCTGTGATCGGAAAGTTGTTCGTTCAAATCCCGGGGTCAGCAGACTGACCTCACCGTCAGGCCCTGAGCCAGGCTTTTAACCCCAAGCTGATCCTGCATCCTCAGCTGTACATCACGCCGTGTAAAAGTGCCAGGTAAGGCCTACACAGGTCCTCCCAGAAAGAGCTCTGCGGAGACATTGCTGCCATCCCTTGAAAAAGGTACCTAATTACAATTCTTCCAGTTAATATCCCTGGCTTTAAAACTTTATGAAACTCCGGAGATGAAGATGCTCCGTCTGCATCAACCATATTTACCTTCGGGTTCTGTATCATTCCGAGGTTCATGAGAACCAGAAGGTGATTTTATCTTCTTTTTTTGCAGAGTCCCCGTGTCAAAGCCAGTGCTCACCCCCACAGCCTAAACGCTGCCTAGGGTCACGGAAATGACAGACACACACACACACACACACGCACACACACACATACACACACACGCACACACACACACGCACGCATGCACACACACACACACACGCACGCATGCACACACACACATGCACGCACACACATGCACGCACACACAAACACGCAAACACACACACACACACGCACGCACACACACGCTGCCGTGGGACACAACCTGTGTTCACTTCCCTAATGTTCACTCAGGTGCCCCCCCCCAGGCACACGGCACGGTTCTGCAGTGCAAGAAGAGAGAACTGAAAGCTGCAAGACTCCCTGGTTCGGAAACAGCCCTGCCAGCACGCAGGAAGTAGAAGATGTCAACTTCAGCCTATAAGATACAATGACAGCGGGCGCACCGAGCCTGTCGCTGATCAGCTAATCCTGGTGGTCTTTAAATCAGACCCCACAAGCTGAATGTGTGAGACTTCAGGGATTTTCGGTCCTAAGTGCTCAAATAGGTCTAGGAGGTAGCGGTCTGTTTTGATTCTGTTTGATTAGGGGCTGTTCTTACTCTGGTCCTACGCAAAGGCAATAGCAGCCCCATCCTGAAACATACTGACCGAAACGGCCAAGGCAGACATCGGACATGTTATTCGTTCTCTGCTGTGACTTTTGAGTTGAAGCCCCCCACCCCCACCCCCACCCCGAAAGAAAGCCAATGGCAATGTGTATCTGAGAGCTCAGAGGAAGCAGCTAGTGCGTTAGGAAGGCCCCCCCCCCGGGCTGCGAGCAGAATAAGACGAGAGCGGGTCGTTCACCTGACATGAGCCGCAGGAAGTCGCGGGAAGGTTCCGGGTCGGCCATGTTCCTCTGAGCGAGTCGGGTGCTGGTGTCCGAGGAGAGGAGAATGGCGAGTCAGCCAGTGTAGGTGAAAGGTTTGTGTCCCAGGGCAGCTCTCCGCATACGTCTGCTGGTGGGCGTGGGGCAGGGTCTGCGGGGGTCACATGACAGGAAGTAAGCAGGCGGCACAGCAGAGGTTGCCACCAAGCAGTCTTCCTTTCCGCCCGCAAGACAGAAGACGTGTCACCTGTTGCAAGGGACAAGGCTGCAGAGAAGAACATACCCTGGTCCCGACTCGCGGACGAGAAAGAGCGACCCCCTACCGCTGCTAACAGGTGAAAAGCAGTTGAAGGTGACCAAGTTTCGGTTTTGAGTAGAAAGATGTAGCATGGGGGAAGAGAGTGCATCAGTGTAAATGCTTACTGTTCCAGGAAGATTTGCTGGTGGTTTCTCACTACGTGTCACTTCTCTGAAAGAGCTGCCTTGGGTTGGGTGACTTGGTGGGCCAGCTCGTGATGCTGGCTGGAGAGATTGACATCTAACTGCGGATAGGCAGAGTTAAGAGTCATAACAATGATGGACATTGTGACACACAAAGCGACTGTGTGGTCTTCTCCTGCGTTTCAGTGCTGGCTTTTGTCTCCTCTTTCCGCATCTCTAAACTTGCTGCTGAGCTGCTCTGACCCCGAGGTTTGTGACCGCTGCTGATGCACGTATGAGTGTAGACTGAGGGGGCGCCAGGCACATGACTACAGAGCGTGGGTGCATGCCGACCGCTTGGCTTGCTGTGTGTCTACAAGGCATAAACAGACCAGCATGAAAATGTTACGTCATGGTAAATAACATGTAATAACGGGGCAACTGCAACCTCGGTGCCCGGTATTGTTTACTCTATCGCCATCATGCTAAAATAATAATGATAAAAAAACAACAGCAAATAATTCCAATACTACTAGTAATAATAATAGATTAAAACAGACTATGGTCATTGCCTGAGCTGGGATTTGAAATGTTTGCATCACATTCAGCGTCATTAACATGCAACTGAAAAGGACTCCGCTGCAGAGCAGCATGGCGGCCGCTTGCTGGGAAGCCGGTCCAGGTTCAGGCTCGTTAACCGCGGGGCACCTGGTGTTTCGAAACGGCAAAGGAGAAGCCGATCGAGACGGAAAAAAGAGTCACCGCTGGCACAGCATTTACAGTCATGCAGAGTCAGTCACGCCAGACTGCCCGGGTTGCGAAATGACTTTGCTTTAAGCTTTGCGTAAGCGGGGGGGAGTAATTAGACACTTTAAAGTGAAGTGCTAGCATTTAATGGGGCTTGGAGATCTGATATGATGGCGAGACAGTGCGTTTCTCCTGAAGCACTGAAGGCACCGGGGGCCAGAAAGCTGTTGGGGGGGGGGGGGGGGGGGGGGGGCCGGTGGGCGAGGACAAACAAGACCGCCCACAAAGAGCTGGATTTCGAGATACCGTGGTGCGGTGCAGGACCAAAGTCGG
>JAODKM010000088.1:3017108-3028791 GCA_026780845.1 Petrocephalus sullivani
GGGAGCGGGGGGGCGGGGTGGCGTGAGGGGGGTGAGCGGTGCGGGGGGGGGGTCGGGGGGGGGGGGGGGGGGGGGCAGGGGGGGGGTGGGGGTGGGGGGAGAGACTTGTGAGCGGCTCCCACAGTAACAGCTGGCCGTTTGGAAGCTTATCCTGCTTATGGATAGACTGTAACAGCTGGATGGTGGCATTTTATAGGGTGAAGAGGTCTTGTTTTCTTAGATAGAGTGTCATTACCAGTGGAATGAACCTTTGATTATAAATATTATTTACAGTAATAATGATTAGGGGTCTAAGCAGCATTTCAATTGTTGGTGTTATTATTAATAATATAACAAAGCGTGATTAATTGTCGACAGCACAGCGCACAACATGGAACTGTGTCCTCTGCATTTACCCCACGTGACTTTGTGACACAGCAAGGGGCAGCTATGTGACGCCTGGGGAGCAGTGCTTGGGGGAGGTACCTTACTCAGGGTACCTCAGCGCTACTTGTGGGTCGGAGACAATTACACAGTTACTTCCCTAACTATTATGCCACCACTGCCCCATAATATTCTTTACCATATATGTGTTATAAATAGGTACCATATATCTTAATATGAAATCTCACATTGCATTCATAGTGTGGGGAACAAAGGTCAGTATTACATGAGAGTGAGGCATGAATGAAACGTGGTGCTCCGTCTTCCTGGACTGGGTGGAACCGCTGCACGGTGTTTACATACTTCTGCTGACGTCACCGTAATGCCTCCTTTTGCATTGTGCTTCTCCCTGATGTTTGACAGATGCAGGAAAACAGGCACCCTGTCTGCGTAAAGGCTCCCATGTGTGGGGGCGCACCTCCTCCAAGGTGTGGGCAGGTGCATAGAGAGGAACGGAGAGTTAGGGGGCAGCTCAGAGCTCGGTGTGCGGATTGGTGGCCTTTCAAGATCGGCATTATATATTAGTAGTGCGGTCACTTCTGTGAGAGCCTAATATTAGTATGTGCAGTGTAGTCTAGACAGGGCGGAATATGTAAATATAACAAGATCGAAATAACATCAAGTCTGAATACTTATAATAAGATGTTACTTGTGTTTTTACCTTACGTATTAGATTTAGGTCATTCCTTAAGTCATTACGGATCATTAAAGACACATTTAATACAGATTTTATTTATTTTTTGCAAATACAATGCTCGATCTGTATGACAATTGAGGAACTCCTGGAAATGTGTTTATATTTCGGCCGAATAATTAAATTAAATTAAATTTTATATAGCGCTGTTTAGAACACTCACCTCAAGGCGTTTTACATGGGTGTGTTGCGATACATTCCTGCATCATTTGTATAGAATAGTTCAAAAACAGGGGTAAAGGAGGACAAAGAAAGGAAAGAAAGAATGAAAGAAAGAAAGTCAGATGACAGCAGAGGAGAGGAACGAAAAACTCCTAAAAAAACTAAAGAATGAAATAAAAGCGGCGCATGACGTAGATGTTGAAAGTATTCTCAGTTTAATTTAACTTAATGAAATAAGCTGGCCCTCCAAATATTTGACCCCAAAATCTAAAATATGAACGTATGATTTGTTTATTGCTTAAACAGGACGTGTATGTGCATAACGACGTGTATTCGAGAGGCTGGACCGCCCTCTTATATAAATCAAAAGAAAAGTTAATGCATTTTAAATCAACTTTTGTAGGTAACAAGGGAGTTTAGTCCAAATTGGTTTTCGCTACACAATCCATTTCATGTTGTCTTCTCTGGGCCATTTCACATCAGCTCTCATGCTCTCTAATTGTCTCATGTATTATATCATCCGTAATGTCTTCGCAGAGAAGGGATTGTTTAAAAACAATGTATACCTATGAATAGGGCTGTACCATTTTCCAGAAAGTACTTTTAGGGGGCTGTCGGCGCGCTCCGCTGTTGTGGGTCGTGCTGAAACCTTGGCGAAATGTCGCTAAAAGCCTAACTACCGATGCTGTCTGCGCTGCAAACGCGCCGCAATCATTGTAACCTGCTTCTCAAATAAACACGCAGGCGCTATTGAGCTGGTCCTTCTGTGCGCTCCCCCCTCGGGCAGCCATGGTTCGGTCCCGCCGCTCGGCTTTCCGAAGCTGAAGCCCCGGAGCGGAGTCCGTCGGAGCGGAGCACCGGGGGCGGCCGGCGTGGGAGTCCCTCTGCGCGGCCGGGGTGAGTGCTCCTCAGCCCGGGGGGTCCGGAAGCCGCCGTGCGGCCAGCGCACACCGATTATCCGGACATTTAAAAAACAGCAATAATCATAATAATAATAATGATAAAACCTGAGGACAGCGGGTGCACGGCGGGGGCGCGTGGGCTCCGCGCGCCCGACGCGGCTCGGGAACGGCTCCGTCCGCGCGGCGCGTCGCGCGCCTGGAAAGGCTGGGCTACTTAAATAAGAACGTGTGCGATGCGTGTCAGTGCGGTGCTGTGTCGCGGAGCCGGACCCTCGGCTGTAAGGACTGCGGCTGAAAGCGGCGCGATTGGCGGTAATCGCTAAGCGGGACTTATCGCGGTGTGCTGGCGATCACAGTGGGTCCCATCTCATCCGTGATTTAATCAGACGTGTATGACTCTTTGCTATAAAGGTAATGGGACTGAACGGCACAGAACAGTAATTGCACAAGTGTATACCGATATGAGGTCATATTTGCTTAGGGTGCCTCTTGGTGTAAATCGGTCGAGGGCTCGGGGCCAGCATCATCCTTAGGGGTCCTGCTCCCACCAGGCTGGGAGCTTATAGGATGGAAATAGTCGCTCCGGATGGCTTTATTCTTCCTGGGAAGTGCTTTCTTAAGAGCTCTGTGGAGCCACCACACCCCATTAGGACCCTGCAGAACCATTCACCAGCTGTTTCTATTCACTGGGAGCGGGCTGATGAGTGCCTGTTCTCCATTACTTAGGTGACCACCTTTGTGCATAGGTGCATGCCTAGGTGCAATTCATGCTCTGCGTCGTTAGCGTGGAAGTCCCGTGTGTGACAGTCTCCTCGAAGACACCCCTGTGCCTTAGAGCCCTGTGTACAGAGGCCCGATTCGGGGCCACCTCAGGCTGGCCGCAGAGCGTGTGGATGCCGGTGCCTTTTTTTGGGGGGGGGGTTTCCATGGCAATGGGCCCTCAGCTCCTGCCAAACACGTCCCAGGAAGCCTTGGATGTTTTCATATATAGGTTTAAGCATGATGGGATACTTGTGGCTTAGCAGATGTTGGATCTGCAGCTGGGCGGTAGCCCCCGGATCTGGACATGCCGTGTGTGCGTTCCTTGTATCTCGGGTGCTCGCCTAAACTTTAAACCCGATTTTCCTCGACAGCCCTCATCTGAGATTTACGTCTTCTCTTAAGTCAAGAGCAAGTTTCAACGGGAACCGAGGCGTCGTGACAACTGAAGGAGAACATGAACGCACAAGTGGGAGGGTGGGCAGATTCAAGCGGGCCTTGAGGTGCTGCGTGCACTGCATAGTTTTGGTAAAGGTGGCTCATCTTCTGGGACGTTGCTTCCACTACTACCTGCGGTATGGCTCAGCCATAATGATCAGGTTCTCCAGTCTAATGAAACGAGATTTAATGTCAAATGAAATGAACCGTCCAGGAAACTGATGACTGAAATAAAAAATTTGGAAGGTTAACCTTAAACTGATAATAAACTTTGTCCACAGTGTTTTAGTTTAGCTAGGGTTTAAACAAGGGTGTTATTCCCTTGATTGAGGACTATAAAATTCATTTTCAAGTGTGTTAAATGTGTGTATTTTTTTGTGATCACAGTCATGACTGAATAGAGCAGAAAAACAGCATGGAAACTGTGGGTTTTTGTCTTCGTGGGAACACCAGTGTGGTGTGAATTGAGGCGACTGTTTTATGATACAGAGAAGGGGGAATTTTTTGGCTGGCTGGATTCAGTTCAGTTTCGATACCCAGCAGTGGGGCTGACTGTTTTTTTTATATACACGCCATAATTAAACCGCCATGTAGTGTTGGGCTCCTCGCGCCACATCTGGCCCCCATCTCCCACCCTCAGTGTTTCGGGTTCAGCTCGTGGCTTTCTGCATCCTCCCAGGTGTCGGTAATCTCAGATCGTGTGGTTCGGTCTGTTCCCTTGAACTGCGTCATTCTGCCCCCGCCCCGTCATTATGGTGTACGTTCTCCCTACCCCCACCTTACCAAGTTAGCAATGCGGGCCTGTGTCACCTCTCATACAGGCCGACATTAGTGGAGGGGGAGGGATCTTGTCTTCTTGTTGCAGGTGTTGATGGTCTTGGGAGATCTTTGGCTACTCATGGTGCGTTTCGGTTGCCGAGATTACGTCACATCCTCTAAAAACTCAGGGAAAACCGAGTCGGATGCGTTTCATTTGCCACAGAAGTTAGAACTCAGATTCAAGATAGAACCTCCGAGAAAGCGGCTCTTGCGCTAGTTCTTTCGGAGTACGAACGGCTCCAAACGCACCTATGGTTCCACTAGTCATTTGTTTGCAACATGGACCAAAGAATTCTTTAGCATTGCCAGTGGATAAACGACACATAATGCGGTATTTCACGTATAAGATGTCCGTAGCGACACATCTATCAACTATAATAACACTGTATGATGTACACATCTTACGAAGTTGACTCAAATTTTGTCGACTAAAGTGCTTAAAAATGTAAAATGTCACAGGTTGCGCTGAGCAGCCATCTTGAATCAGAAACTCGGGGTACAGTGGGCTGCTCCGAGATATTTCTC
This sequence comes from Petrocephalus sullivani, assembly GCA_026780845.1. Classification (NCBI taxonomy): domain Eukaryota; kingdom Metazoa; phylum Chordata; class Actinopteri; order Osteoglossiformes; family Mormyridae; genus Petrocephalus; species Petrocephalus sullivani. Next base: position 3,021,831 of record JAODKM010000088.1, read on the forward strand.
GGATCTCCAAGAAACGGGAGCTTGCATGTCGTCACTTCTGGCTTCAAAAGTCGGAATCCGAGTTCCGAGGGCAAATGAACGCACTATTAGTGAAAGTCATGCCTTATCCAGACTACCTGTGCAGACCCACAGCCCGTCATCAGAGACCATACTCTGACACTTGTCTATTTTTTCTTCTTTTTCCGTTTCTGTTTTTTTGGGGAGGGGGTGTTCTGAATGTTTTAACTGTTTTGGCCAGTGGGATAATGGACGCCTTGTGTCCCCTGGTGTGGCTCCATGTCGCCCTGTCACTGCCCCATAGGGTTTGATGACCAGCTCTGGTGACGTGTATGCCAGTTTGCGAGCAAAGGACCCCCTTAGTGACCACCGCGTCTCTGCTGTCATTTCATTGGCCCTTTGCAGATACCGGTAAAGACCCCTGCAGCCTCGCAGATTTGTCCTTGTAAGGATAGCGGATAATCTCATGGCATTACCTCACTGGGGCAGGCAGGGGTGGGTGTTTCGTTAAAGCCCCCATGATTATCAGCGGGGACTGGGTGTCAGGGGTAGGTTTGGGCTTTTCTGTCTATTTAGAGGCCCAGGAAACTGCCTAACCATCATCCTGTTTCCAGTGAGCGATGGCCAGGCGGTGAAGTCATTATGGGATGCACAATTGCCTCTTTCTCCCAGTGAGTTGGCTTTTTTTCTGTGCTTTGTCTCTTAGAGGGTATATTGTGCTGTCCAAACCATTCCAGGCACTAATCAGCTGACTTATTTGCAGGCCTGAAAGGTGTCCTCTCTCTCTACTCACTCATCAGGACGCCGGTTGACTGAGGTGGCTCATTAGCGACACTTAGCTCCAGTGCTAACTGTGTGCTTACTTTTAATCCCATTCAGATAAGCGAGCGATGACAAATTTGTGGTCATTTTAATGTGTCTGAAGGGCATGATTACGAGGCTGAGTGTTTAGCTCATACACCCCAGTCGCGCTGTCTGCTCGTGCAAGTCCTCGGTGGCCTGGCTGGATAATACCTGGGCGAGTCACAGCGGGGGGGACTTGGCAGATTTTGGCCCCCCCTCCTCTGTAAACACTCCATCTCTCTTCAGCATGACAGGGAGCAGAGGCACGGTCAGCAGCCCCTGAAGCGTCCCTGCAGAGCAGCGGTGACATGGCCCACACTGTGAGCTTCGACCTGCAGGAGCCCATGCTGGAGTGAGTCAGGACCCCCTCCGTTCTGCCGCTTCCTCGCAGCCTCCGTCGCACCTGCGAGGGTCCTCGCTTTCTCAGCCCGCTCTGCCACCAGGGCGGGGGGCGCTGTGTTCCTATTTATATGGCCCTTAGATCTTTCAATAATAGTAATGCAGTGTTTCTTATCTGTGTTGGCATGTTTCACTGTGTTTTCTGAATCAAAAGAAAAAATCCGCTTGAATTTAAAAGGATAGGCTGCAGCTTGTAGGATTAATAGATATGAATGTACTTTTAAAACCAGGTGTTTTTATTTTACAGAATGACTATTATTTGAGTAACATTTCGGTGTGGTATCTGCACTTTTATTTATTAGGAAAATCAAATACTTTATCCACCATTGCATTTAGCCGACACTTTTACCCAAAGCGAGGTACAAATGGGCGGACTTGTGGTCGGGGAGCAGGGCTGATTAGCATCCAGAACCCCTAGAGCAGTTGTAGTTTAGACTTATGTGATATGATTACAGGTCAGTCCTTATTGTTGTCATTTTACATGTCAGCACAACAAGACTGACTTGGCAGCTCCTTAGTGGTGCGTATATGTGGGAAATGCCCATTGTCGTCACCCCTCGGCCCCCAGGAGCCCAGTGGATGAGATGCAGGTGCACAGCTCCTTCAGCCAGCTGATCAATGAGCAAAGCCACCTAGAGGAGGAGCAGCAGAGCCAGGAGCTTGAGCTGGACGAGCTTCTGGAGGAGAATCTCGAGGAGGAGGAGGGTCGGGGTGAGTCACGGGGGCAGTGTTCCTCCGTCTCACTCATACTGACTCACGTTAGAGATCACTCGCAGCTGACGCTGGCGACCGCCAGTGAGCTGACCACGAGCATGCCTCCCGCAGATGACGTGGGCGACCTTCCCAGCCCGTTGGAACCTCTGCTGGACCAGCCGTGGTCTGCCGCTACCCTCAGGGTGCTGTCGGCCATGCCAAGCCGAACCATCGGTGAGTGACCAGCGAGGGGGACACGGCTTGACAGACCCAAAGTTCCAGAGGAGGGCTGTCTATGTTCTGTCTGCGTGTGTCGGTCTCGGAGGCTTTGTGTGGTTTCCTGGTTCTGCTCCAGCCTTTCTGCAGTGTTTCCCAGGCTGTACTGTAAGATTCTATGGAAAATAGCAAAAACAAGTTGCACTTTAATGAACGTCACAAACTACATCCTGTCTTTGTTACTTTTCAGAGATTCTCTGTTGTGGTCGGCACTCTTACACACTCCTGTGGGATCAGGAGTGCAGCCCGTGTTCCTGCGCTTCCCTGTACTGTAAGATTTCCTCTTTGTTCTGCTTAATGTTTATTACGGCCCCCCCACAGGCCGCAGCCGCGGCGCCATCCTGTCGCAGTACTACAACCGGACACTGCAGCTGCGGAGACGCCGTTCCAGCCGGCCCACACTGCAGGACTTCTCTCGCGCAGCGCGGCCCAGCATCCGCGGCTACGGCATCGAGACCGACTCCGGACAGGGTGAGTCCCTGGGCTCGCGTGTCGTCGGCCGCCACCAATTCCGGCGCATCCAGCCTGCGCTTAATGTCGGCCCGCGGCTCCAACGCCAAAGGGCTTTTCTGTTTACCGCAGAATGGTTTTTGTCATGCCGATTAGTGCCGGATTTTAATGAGCCTTATTTATGTGACAGCGGTCTGACGCTTGCTTTTTTTACTGACTAGTTTTTCTGGTTTTTGATGTTCAAAATGGAGAGTGGTTTGGAAAAGTGTGTGCATTGGGGGGGGGTGTATTCTAATGACTGACAAGTTGAAGTCCCATCAGACGATGGGTGCAGTGCGCGGGGCATTGGATTCTCCTCCATCAGTCATTGCTGATGCGCGGTGCTATTCCGACTTTGCAGAAAACAGGAGGGACGAACTGGTGAACAACCTCCAGATCCTGTCGGCCGGCGACCGCGTGCGCATGTTGCGTGCCATGCCACTCAGCCTCGCCGAGAAGAGCCAGCTGAGGTAGGCCTCTCCCAGAGACGTCTAGCCTTGCCACCACTTCCTATGTGGTCTGCTGAGGTAGGACTCGCCCAAAGATGTCTAGCCCCGCCCACATTTCCCATGTGGCCAGCTGAGGTAGGCCTCGCCCAGAGATGTCGAGCCCCGCCCACATTTCCTATGTGGCCAGCTGAGGTAGGCCTCGCCCAGAGATGTCTAGCCTCGCCCACACTTCCTATGTGGCCCGCTGAGGTAGGCCTCGCCCAGAGACATCTAGCCCCGCCCACACTTCCCATGTGGCCAGCTGAGGTAGGCCTCGTCCAGAGATGTCTAGCCTCGCCCACACTTCCTATGTGGCCCGCTGAGGTAGGCCTCGCCCAGAGACATCTAGCCCCACCCACACTTCCCATGTGGCCAGCTGAGGTAGGCCTCGCCCAGAGACATCTAGCCTCACCCACTCTTCCTATGTGGCCAGCTGAAGTAGGCCTCGCCCAGAGACATCTAGCCTCGCCCACACTTCCTATGTGGCCAGCTGAGGTAGGCCTCGCTCAGAGACATCTAGCCTCGCCCACACTTCCCATGTGACTTGCTGAGGTAGGCCTCGCCCAGAGACATCTAGCCTCGCCCACACTTCCCATGTGGCTTGCTGAGGTAGGCCTCGCCCAGAAACGTCTAGCCTCGCCCACACTTCCTATGTGGCCCGCTGAGGTAGGCCTCACTCAGAGACATCTAGCCTCGCCCACACTTCCGATGTGGCTTGCTGAGGTAGGCCTCGCCCAGAGACGTCTAGCCTCGCCCATACTTCCCATGTGGCTTGCTGAGGTAGGCCTCGCCCAGAGACATCTAGCCCCACCCACACTTCCCATGTGGCCCGCTGAGGTAGGCCTCGCCCAGAGACATCTAGCCTCACCCACACTTCCCATGTGGCCTGCTGCGGTAGGCCTCGTCCAGAGATATCTAGCCCCGCCCACACTTCCCATGTGGCCCGCTGAGGTAGGCCTCGCCCAGAGACATCTAGCCTCACTCACACTTCCCATGTGGCCTGCTGCGGTAGGCCTCGCCCAGAGGCGTCTAGCCCCGCCCACACTACCCATGTGGCCCACTGCTGTGGATGCTTAAGGCCAGCGAGCCACTCGCATCTCCCGGTTGTATCCCCCTTTTTTGAGGGGGATTTTGCAGACTGCTTTACTGGGAAGTCCCTTTCGGACTTCATGGTTTAAATGGTGATCTTGAGGTAAACTGGTAAATTCTTGCGGTCAAAAGAAAATAATCACACAATAATAATTTTCTTCAAATACCAACAGCATGATAGATGGGCAGCTGATGCTGCCAATCTAAAATGAAAGGTCAGGAAAGCTATGGCGGTGCAGTTTGGTCTTCCATCAGCAGAGGGCATAGTGATTAAGAACTACAGCTGAAAGGTGCTGGGTGTGATGCCGGGATGGGGCCTGGACTGCAGTCTTTTGCGTTTCCTTTGGGGTTTGATAAGATGACCTTGCTCAGCTCAGGGTGATGCCAGGCTCGTGTCTTGTGCTTCTATGCAGGAAGCTGGCTTTAAGTTACAAGGATGCACAGGCCTCCTCCAGCAGAAAGATCCCCTGCTGCAGCAGCCTCAAGTACTACATTATCATTGTGAGTTTCCCAGCATGCCCCGCTCTCACCCTGCCCGCTGCCTTGAGAAGCGGCTTCTCGCTCTCACTGGCTGCTGGCCGTCTGCGCGGCCCCCCTGGGTTAGCGTCCGAGCGCTAACAGCTACAGGAGATCTGTGCTTCTCCCGCTTCTGCGTGCTTTGGCTCTGAACTTTAGACCATGTTGGTGTGCCAACGTGTGACCATCTATCTGTCTGTCACACACATCCAGATGGTTAGAGCACAGTGACCCTCTCTGTGAATAAATGTGACAGTGACAGGGTGACTTTCTCCCTGTCCATCCCATGATAGTGTGCATAATGCTGATGGGACCTTCAGTGTGACTATAATTATGTGATGGTGACTGTGTTGTCACCTCATCTCTTTCCAGGTGGCTTTCTGTCCTTGGTCACAGGCACGCTGTCACAGTCCCCCTTTCTCACTCCCAGTCCAGTTTACAGTGCTCCTGTGACTGTCTCTCTCTCCCTCCCAGACCAGTGTACAGTGCTCCTGAAACGCTCGCCCTCCTAGTCCAGTGTGCAATGCTCTTGTGACAGTTTCTCTCTCTTCCTGTCCAGTGTACAGTGCCCCTGTGATGGTCTATCTCTCTCCCTCCCAGTCCAGTGTACAGTGCTCCTGTGACTGTCTCTCTCTCTCTCCCAGACCAGTGTACAGTGCTCCTTTGACGGTCTCTCTCTCCCTCCCAGGGCCTGCGGCAGAGCTGGTACAGCTTGCTCTCCACATTGCACTCCCTGCAGCCATGGAAGGTGGCACTGAAGCGCGTGAGCGGCCGCTTTGGCACAGGCGTGCTGTCCTACTTCGTCTTCCTAAGGACCCTTCTGCTCTTCAACATCCTGCTCCTCCTCATCAATGGCTTCTTCCTAGTCATCCCGCAGGCAGTTCACCCCCCACCCCTCGCCGGCAACGCCACGTGGTTCACCGGGCTAGAGCTCGTCACAGGAGCTGTAAGCGTTTTGTTAACTTGCAGATGAAAGTCATAAGGACAGAGATACTCTGCAGTACACTTGGTACAGGACAATTCAGTGCTTGCAGATGCAATGCTATGAAAAAGTCCTACATTTCTAACATTAAGCTATAAAGAACATGACTAATGTCTCATTGAAGATCTTCACTTGTCTAGCAGATCCTTCTGGGTTGGCCCGTCCCTGTAGCATTAGGGGTTCAGGGCGTTACTTAAGGGCCCAATGGTGCTATGCCTGGGATTTGACTCTGCAGCCTTGCAGCCTTGGTCATGCGCATAGATGGCTACACACCGAGATCTGAGTGGCAGGCTCATGGGAGGAGGTGTACACCATGCAGTGTTAGTGTGTCATGGCTGGATCTTTGTCTGTGGATGTATCACCTTAATAATCAAGGTTCCACTTAGTGCAGCCAGCTGAGGTAGAGTTTTAAGGAGCTTCTGTAAGATTGATAAGACTGTAACAGCCACCCCCCACCCCTCTCTTATATCCTAGGGGTCCTTTTCCGAGTCTGTGATGTATTACGGTTACTACACCAACTCTACACTGACGGGAAGCTGCCAGCAGGGGGAGAACAGCACAGGGGCCCCAGGCCTGCCTCAGTGCCCCCCCAAACCCTTCAGCCTGGACTACAACATGCCGCTGGCCTACTTCTTCACCGTCGGAATGGCCTTCTTTATCACCTGCATCATCCTTGTTTACAGTATGTCCAAATCGTTTGGGCAGAGCTTCCGTGTGGACAAACCGCAGGGCAGCCTGGCCCTCAAGGTCTTCTGCTCCTGGGACTTCAGGGTCATCAAGAAGACCTCCATGAAGCTGCAAGCTGAGAACATCAGCACGCAGCTGAAGGTATCTATCCATTTGCTTGCTTGTTCATTTGCTGCTTGCTTGTTCATTTGTGTGCTTGCTTCTTTGCTTACTTATTCATTTGCATGCTTGCTTGTTTGCTTGCTTGTTCATTTGTGTGCTTGCTTGTTCATTTGCATGCTTGCTTCTTTGCTTGCTTGTTCATTTGCGTGCTTGCTTGTTTGCTTGCTTGTTCATTTGTGTGCTTGCTTGTTCATTTGCGTGCTTGTTTCTTTGCTTACTTGTTCATTTGCATGCTTGCTTGTTTGCTTGCTTGTTCATTTGTGTGCTTGCTTGTTCATTTGCGTGCTTGCTTCTTTGCTTACTTGTTCATTTGCATGCTTGCTTGTTTGCTTGCTTGTTC
>JAODKM010000088.1:3045841-3056586 GCA_026780845.1 Petrocephalus sullivani
CAAAGCCAATATTGGCCTTGTGCCCTGGCCCAGCCACCAGCTCCCCCCCCCCCCCCACCCCCCCTAAGGGTTCCCCCCCCATGTCCCCCCCCACTCTGCGCATGTGGGGGGGGGGGGGGGGTAGGATCTCAAAGTTCCTCAGTGATGCAGGAATGCAAAACAGTGACCAAACGTCCGGGGTTGTTTCCATGGAAGCGCGTGCACACCCCCACTGCCACTGCCGCCCCCTGTTCTGATTGCCATGGCAACGCCATTGTTCCGGTGCATGCTGTGGAATGCTCGCTCGTTCCCGAGGGCCTTGGAATGCTTTCCCTAATCCAGCCCGGGTGGTGGGGGGGTCTTGGACCCATCATGTCTATGTGAATGTGTTTTAATTCCTGTTGGAACATCAGATACACAAGTTTCATACACCGTGTTTCATACATGTGGTCTGTAGCATGAGTGCCTGTCTGTGTCCATCTGTCACGCTCTGCTGTCTGACACAAACAGCTTTTTGACCCATTACTCTGGAAACTGACCTGGGAACAGCCATAGAACATAAAACTAAAGAACTTTGAACCCTCAGGGCACACCTTGAAGGGGGTCTCTCAAGCGAGAGACGTGTCAGCATAGGTGGGTAATTCCGGTCCAGAGACTAAAAGTTTTAATCTAAAAGATTTTGTTTCAACCAACAGGTTCAGCATAAAGAGTCACAGGCACAGAGTGCTCAACCTCTTGGTTAAAACAAAATCTTGGTCCGGACTTCTACTCTCTGGACTTGCACTACCCATCTCTGAATGTCAGACACAAACTGTGATTATGTCCATCAATTAAAGCAGGTGCATGAAAGTACATGGAGTGTCTGTGAGCAAATGCAGTGACTGCAAAGGCCTGATTCCGCCTGCCGGATGCAAACTGACAGGCAGACAGACCAAAGGCCTCAGGGCTCACAGCTCCGGACTGCCACTGCCATCCTAGTGGAGGGTAACATGCAGACGTATGATGGATGAGTGCGGAAAGACTTCACAGTTTCCCTAAGCAGACACACGCTGGGCTGCCCGCACTGGGCTATAGCGTCCACAAGGGGGCTCTGTTCCTCCTCTCCACGGTGACGTTTAACAAGAACAACAACAACAACATTAATAATAATAATAATAACAGCATTGGTTCTGTTGTTTTTCGCCTACACTTCTCATCTTCTTTTCATTCTGCTGTATAATACTGACTTTTTAAGCTACTCTATAAGCAGGGATTGACATAACTGGTATGCATTCGCCATAAAAGTATATCGTTTGCATCATAACACGTCATGCACATTGCGTCTCATTCGCAGTATAAAGGTTAAAATGCTCAGTCCTGGCACGACAGCGCAAATGCACATAAAACTGTACGCATTCATCCTGTTATGACACAAATATCTCTTCTAAGGCAGATATGCACTTGGCCCCAGTCAGATTAATCCCTGGCTAACCATCCATTTCAGTAATCAGAATACCTGGAGGAAACCTCACAACAGAGACTCGAACCCTGGTCGTTTGCACTGGACACAGCACCGGACCACAGAATTATGGGATAGAGACCCTCATCAGAATGCTCGCTAAATGGCCCTGTCCCAAGAGCCACTAACACTTTGCTGGGATTAGTAATCCCGCTCTGGAGGAAGTAGATTGTTCCTGACCCTGGAACTGACCTGGGCCACACCTCCTTGGGGGGGGGGGGTTTCATTACACGCCCACATGTGCAGTTTGCAGCGGCCTGAGGCCGCCCAGGGCAGCACCCCGGCATGTGTGACCATGCGTGCCTCCCCGTCTCTGTCTTCAGCTGTCCGCCAGACTCCCGAATCACAGAGCATGTTGGAATTCTGCGGGCATGCACCATGCAGCAATCCCAGTGTGGGGAATGGCAGGCTTAAACCTCACACACACCCCCACCCCGTGGTGCGAGTGCCGTGTCCTCTCCCCGCTTGGTTTATATTAAACCACTGAGGGCTTTGATCAGAACGAAAACATTTGGCTCTCGTTTCGTGGCTAAAGTGGTCTTTTCAGGCGAGATTTGGGCTTACTTTCAAAGGTCCCAAAACAATTATTAATTATAGAATTAGTGTAATATGTGTTGAGACTCAAGCTGGGTAATTGTCTTCAAACAACTGACTTGCGGCCCAGATAAAGCTGCGCGTTAGCTTGCGTGAGGCCGTTCCGTCCCTGCCGCACACGTCTTGGCATGTTCCTGATAGTGCAGCAAATTAAGTGCGGTTTCGACCGCGAACGCAGCTGTCTGAGGAGGTACAGAGGAGGCCACGCTGCCCCTTGGTGGCATTTTACCCAGATAAAATGTTATCGGAATAGGTGGCCGGTGACCGCAGGCTGGCTAAGGTTCATGCTAGTGGGTTAAAAGTCCCCAGAAATCGCAACCATTCGCTTCCCACTGACTGCTGCCCAACTCCACACACTCACTTTGAGTTTGTCCCTCTGGCAACTCACTAATTTCCCAGTTGACTGACAGGCCAGCCGGCGGATGCAATGACAAGCCGACAAAGATGATCTGAGCGGACGGCCAATGGGCCAGCAGCTCCAAAGGTGGGATTTTAAACCTGCTGGCCCACAGTGGAGGTCTGCAATAAATAAGGCCCAGCTGTGCCTCAACATGATCCTGGCTCCTCTGATGGCTTATAAAAGGTTCTAAACAGTCAGCGGCGAGGTGATGCCAAGGAAGCTGCTGAAAGCCGGGGCACGCCTCCGCAGGCGAGAGTGCAGACTGGCAGCCAAAGGGAATGCCAGGGGAAAGCGAGGCACACCCAACACCTGAAGGGGGCGATGTAGGGTCGTGTGATCAGAACCCACAGAGATGTGGGAGGAGCTTAGGAAATGGGCCATCCGTCCATCTGGACCAATCAGGCTCATGACGAGAAATAGGGGGAAGCAATTGGCCAGCTACAGCTCCTCGGTCCTGCTGTATGGCCGCTTTGTCCCATTGGCGTGAGGCTAATGCCTGTCGCCATGACTAGAGGCCCAGTGTGACATACCGAATGTAAGTGGAACTGGTGGGAGCTTGGAGCTTCCTTATTATGTCACCTGCGTGTGTTTGTGTGGTGGGGGCGGGCATTACATGGATAGATACAGACTTTAGACATAGTAACTGTTGAATGATGACTTTCCCCCCCTGTGGCCCCCACCACCACTGTCACAAATCAGAACCCGGCCTCCATATGTGTCTGTGTCTTTATCCCATTTTGCATGCTGGCCGAATCTCTCCCCCCCCCCCCCAGACACACATACACCACCCCCCAGGGGGAGGAAGCGCTTTGATGTCCTACAGCTTCAATGAGTGATTTGCGGGTTCCAAAGCTGGTGGGGGGGTTGGGGTGGTGGGTTACAGGCGTCAGATGCCTCTATGTGCTTACTATTATTGTCCTGTGGAAGATGTGTGGTGCTGGTGACCCTCAGTGCCTGGGACAGGTGGTGTTAGTGACTCTCAGTGCTGACAGTGGGTGGTGTTAATGACTCTCAGTGCTGACAGTGGATGGTGTTAATGACTCTCAGTGCTGACAGTGGGTGGTGTTAATGACTCTCAGTGCTGGCGGTGGGTGGTGTTAATGACTCTCAGTGCTGACAGTGGGTGGTGTTAATGACTCTCAGTGCTGACAGTGGGTGGTGTTAGTGATTCTCAGTGCAGACAGTGTGTGGTGTTAATGACTCTCAGTGCTGACAGTGGGTGGTGTTAATGACTCTCAGTACCTGTCAGTAGGTGGTGTTAATGAGTCTCAGTGCTAGCAGTGGGTGGTGTTATTGACTCTCAGTGCTGACAGTGGGTGGTGTTAGTGACTCTCAGTGCTGACAGTGGGTGGTGTTAGTGACTCTCAGTGCTGGCAGTGGGTGGTGTTACTGACTCTCAGTACCTGGCAGTGGGTGGTGTTACTGACTATCAATGCCTGACAGTGAGTGGTGTTAATGACTCTCAGTACCTGTCAGTGGGTGGGGTTAATGACTCTCATTGATGGCAGTGGGTGGTGTTAGTGACTCTCAATGCCTGACAGAGGGTGGTGTTAATGACCCTCAGTGCTGGCAGTGGGTGGTGCTGGTGAACCTCAGTGCTGTCAGTCAGTGGTGCTGGTGACCCTTTGGGCTGGCAGTGGATGGTGTTTGTAAGCCTCAGCAGTGGTAGTGCGTGGTGTGCTACTCACTCACTGCAGACTGGAGAGAGTGGGATGTGGAACAGGGAGAGTGGGATGTGGAACAGGGAGAGCGGGATGCTGACTGGGGAGAGTGGGATGTGGAACAGGGAGAGCGGGATGTGGAACAGGGAGCGCGGGATGTGGAACAGGGAGAGCAGGATGCAGACTGGGGAGACTGGGATGTGGAACAGGGAGAGCAGGATGCAGACTGGGGAGAGTGGGATGTGGAACAGGGAGAGCGAGATGTGGAATGGGGGAGCGGGATGCAGACTGGAGAGAGTGGGATGTGGAACAGGAAGAGTGGGATGTGGAACAGGGAGAGCAGGATGCAGACTGGGGAGAGTGGGATGTGGAACAGGGAGAGCAGGATGCAGACTGGGGAGAGTGGGATGTGGAACAGGGAGAGTGGGATGCAGACTATGGAGAGTGGAATGTGGAAGAGGGAGAGTGGGATGTGGAACAGGGAGAGTGGGATGCAGACTGGGGAGAGTGGGATGTGGAACAGGGAGAGCGGGATGCATTGAACCTAATATTATTTTCATTGAAAATCGGTTTTGTCATTATTTACTAAGTGCCAGACGTTCATAACTGCCGGCCAAATGCACAGTGCAATGCCGACTTGGGCTGTAATGGGCCGTCACTTAGGAACAACCCATTTTAAACAGAATATAAATAAAGGTAGTTAAAGCATGTGATCTGTTTGCAACTGGCTGCCAGCTGGCAATGTGGGTAGGTTAGACCTTAACGTGCTTTAACCACTTTGTCTGAATAGACAGCTGCTGGAAGGTATCCGAAAGGCTATTTGAAGATCTCCTTAAGGAAAGCCAGGCCACAAATCTGAGTAATCAGTCATTCGGTACAAACATGGATATGGAAATATAGATGTCTATCCGGCTTCAATAGAGCGATTCCGACATAAAAACACAATTTGGCGTAAAAACAGCACAGGATCCAGCATCCCAAACTCCACCACCAAATTTAACACTAATTTGCTGTCAGGTCTGAGGTCGCCACTCACTTCCTTTTACTGAAACGTTTCTGTGGCTCGTAAACGACGCGCATAACCAACTTAATCTAATGTTATAGGTGAAGGAGCATATGTGTGGCCAGGCCCTTTGTACAGGGGCACGTGCCCCAGTACTGATCAGCTGTGCCCCAGTAAAGCTTTACCTCTAACAACTCCCCTGGCGCAAACCTTCTATTTCACGGTGAAAATTAACGGTTAAAATCCAAACATGCAGGTTTTTAAATAGATGTCGGGATAATTGGCTTCTTTTGCGTAATTATCTGGGGTAATTAATTATAACGACCTTGCTACCGCAGACTTGGGATACGGTTCTTGCTCAAGATGTCAGTCAAGAGCAAAAGATACAAAGCTGACGGAGGAACATGCTCGCACCTTTGGGGCGCGTCCGAGTTGCTCCTACCTCGGGGATGTTCTTCCAAGTCAATTTCTGTTCCTTAAACGGTACAGTTACCAACAGCTATGGTGCAATAGGCAGAGCCTTGATGGTACAGCCCCAGTGACAAGCTAAGGTACAGTTCGGTACCTTTTTTTGTGACAGTGAAGGTAACAAACCCTGCGCCCTGCTCATTTCGCAACAGCGTCGACAAACAACAGGGGGGGGGGGGGGGTGGGCAGTGTTTACTATAGAAAAGGGGCCGCCCCTGGGGGGGGGGGCGGACCATCTTGAGAATATCTGGAGCCCACAGGGAATATGGGCGTATTTTCGGCCATGTGGCGCTTCGCTGCGCTCCCTGCCATCTCCGGCAGGCGCTTAGGGACGGAATCTGCGCGTGTCGGATGCCCCGTGGGGAGCAGGGGCGCGCGCCCCCCCTCCCGGAATCGGACACTTACCCTGCCGGGGTCCCGTCGTTGCACGTGACTGTCGCATTCTCCAGAAAATGCAGCTTCATGTCATGGTCGAGCTTCTGCGCCGAGCAGGGGTAGAGGGACTGCGCCAGGTTCTTCACTTGGGTCATGAAGTTGTCCATGTTGCCTTCCACGGCGGTGAAATCCAGCGGAAAGCTCTCGGTGGCTTCGCCCCGGTCCCCGGTGGGGGCCGGCGGCGGTGCGCGTCTCGGCTGCGCCCGGCTGCCGCGCAGCTTCCTGCCGTCCGCGTCCGCGCACAGCGCCAGCGCCAGCAGCACCAGCGCGCACAGACGCCGCTCCAAGCACACGCGGCCGCTCATGCTAAACATCTCCGGCCGTGTCGTGTTTCTCCAACGATCTGAGACAGCTATAAAAAAAGCAGTTGATTGCATAAATTAAATAAATAGAGTAATAAATAAGACCAGTCGTTATGAAGTGGATGTCTTAAAATCACTTTTCATTGGCGCTCTGAGGTTTTACTCGCTTCTGTGTGTCCTCCTCATTAAAAATACATAAAACTGAGAAGGGCTTTGATTTAGGACCATATTTCTAAACTTTTGCCTATGCAAACAGAGCCATCCCGTCTCCTGTATCCAAGGCTTACAGCGCGCATACATCAGCGTGCGCGCTTGTATAAGCAGACGGAGGCCGCCTCTGATCGTCTCCCTGCGCCTTGCAGCTTAAGGCACTTTCAGTTGTTAGTCTGATGTTATGTCCGGAATTAGTATTTCTCCCCAGCAAAGGTTTGGGATTTTTATTCGGACCGTTTTGCCCTTCTCCCCTCACCGAGCCAATCGCCACGCTGGGCAGGACTCGGGGCGTGATCTCGCGGAGTAGCTCCCCTCCGCGCTTATTAAGGAGATGCCCAGGCGCTGGAGCTTCTGATCTATGATATTTTATTACAAGTCATATTTTCCTTTGAAAACGACCGTAATCCAGAACGAATTAATTTAGTAGGATTCAGTTCTGGGAAAAAAACGACTCGCCACAGGGGCTAATGAAAACAAACTGGGCTGCACTTAAGTGTTGCAGTGCATATCGTGCGATATTGTTTTTTTTAAGCAAAGTCAACATAAATTACAAAATACCGAATCTATTAGCCTGCATAATTTATATATTGTTATCTAGAAACTGGAGCAAATCCATTTACTAAGACAGCGCAACTCTTACACAAAGTTATAAATTATTTAAGCAAACAGCCCAGATATTTCCCTAGTGCAGTTCAATCGGGGTTAAGCAAACAGCGCCCGAGAAGCGCTTACGAGCGCCGTTTGAAGTTTTATTTTCCGGCTGATAGCCAAGGCGGATAAGGAAGCTTTTTGTTTATTTAGACAGCGGCAATTATCCCTCTAAAATCCCATTCACCTCCATACAGGCTCCGGGATACCGGCCATGAATAGGCATTGGTGAGCGGAAACGAGAAGCCGGCATCTCCCGGTGATGGACACGCAAATAGCGCTAAACGCGGGGCTTCCCGCGGCGCGGCCGGTCCTTTAAACATCGGGGGGGCGACTCGGCTTTAAGGCTGCCCAATTATTCAATGGCGATAGAAGTGATCAGCGAGAAGGAGAGGAAGCGCGCTGCTGTATCCTACCCGGCTATCATTTACACGTGAATGTAATGCAGGAGCCCGGCCGCATGCAACATCGCGGAAAACTCCTCTAGGTAACCATGCATTTGCCGTAAAATCGGCTGCATTGCTCTATCGTGTTGTGATTTTTGAGCAAATGTGTAGAGATGGTGGGTTACCGAGCGATAGACTAAACCTGTGCTATACATAGAAACTATCAAGATAATACGTCTGCTTGGAGTGTACGGTTAGCGCGCATCTATGTGTATGATACCAATATCAACAATATTATCGAAAAATTAAGTGATCCGAATAGTATGACGGATTCTCAGCTAAATCAAATAATTGAAACGTGCGGCCATTGCATTGGAATGACTTTACCTTGTCTTGAAGTATCTGCTAGTTTCCGCTGGAATTGCAGAATTACGCTGAGCCCGTGTGTGACGCTCAGGAGCAGGTTGTCCCAGCAAGCTGTGAGAGGGAGAATCCAGACTTTTTATCTACACGGGGGCCCCAAATGATCAAAGGAACCATCGCGCTTTCTCACCCTCCCTTTCACTCCGAAACCTCCGCCCCCCCGCTCCATTGCTATACCGTGTTCCTTTTTCGAGGAAACATCTTCCTTTTTGCGGAATGGTGACAGCATATTGCTTAAACGTGGATCGGGCAACTTTCAAAGTGAAGTTGGCTACTTTGAGCCCATTGGACGGACTGGCACATTTCATTTCGATGATAACCTGAGCAGCGCGCTTTCTGCATAGTGCACGTAGTTGTGGGGATATTTGGGGGAGGTTTTTAGAGATCCATGCAAGAATGCCCGACTGTTCTGTTTTATTTTTAATGTACGTGTGGCACATGTGAAAGGCATATCCGTTACTCCGACAATACGGAATCGACGGGCTACTGTTCGCGCCATGAGCACTCAAACTTGCCTGCTTGACATTACCATGCAAACGTGATGGCTCTCGATTGTGCTGCATTTAGCGGTTAATGATGACCATTAGGCTGCTGGGACGCTGAATAAATCACCTCCGCTGCTCTGTCTTCGGGGTTTGGCTGGGATGTAAATGATTCCTAGTCGCACAAAACACTCAAGTAAAACATCCAAAATGTTGATTTCTCAAATTTATTTGTTTTGCCTCAGAAATATCCATAACAACCCACTTAAACTTTTTAGCACTGTTTACAGTAATTCTTTTAAGAAAAAGGTTTTACAGTTTACAGTTGTTCCAATTATATTTCTATATCTTTCTATAAATTTATATCTATATATATATATATATATATACACACACACATAAACATAATGCCATGATGTATGGGTGGGGACCTCGCCCCGCCCCCAATATCCATCCCAAAGTTACACCCTTGGTTCCGCCAAACTACTTTACAGAGGCCATCATCTGATAAAGACCCCCCCCCCTCCCCCTTCATGGCAGAACATGGCAAAAAGCAGTCGGAATGTTTATCTCCTTCAGCTGAAGACTGCGGCATTTCTTCCATTAGTGATAATTGCTACTGGTTTGTTATGTTCACCCCGGTGGAAGACCGGGATGCCTTAATTAGCCGTTCCGCGCAATAAAAGTATAAATACATTAGCGGTTTATGGACTCGGTGGGATGTCTGAATGAGAGTTTATCAGCGGCCCAGCGGCGAGATGAGAGAGCGGTCTGTGGATAGTGCTAATGGGATAGTGCCACACTTTCCTAACGCAGTGACCGACTGGGGGCGGCCACGAGGGCCCTTTTGTAAAAATGCAAAAAGCAGCACACAAGGGGACAGCCTCCCGACGACCCCCGAAGGACCCCTTCAGATCATTCCATCAATGCGATCTCTGTATAGCATCATAAATGCTGCGCGTAGCGTCGCATTTTCCGCGTGTCGCTGGTCATTCAAAACACATTCATATCAAGCATCGCCGGCAAATAACAATGCTGTGCTCATCTGTATGCTTTCATTTCTAAAGGTTTTCAAACGTCTTTGATTCTGAACCGCAGGCCTTCGTTGTAACATAATAAGTTTTTTTATAGTAGCAACTATCAACAAAACAGGAGCTGTCCAAGATTTTTCTTGTAAGCCTACAATGGACAAGCTATGGTGTGGTAGCCTAATATAGCGCACATCACAGTATCACCAAGCAATACATTTATCGTGTTACATTTCACATACATTCATATTTACTTAGTAATGTTACTATATGCATTTTTATACATACTGCTCGGATCTGTACATGTCAGTTCCGGTAAGTAGTCTAACTTTATAGCTTTACTTTTTATTTTTTTATGCGGTATGGGTGTCATGTCACAATTAATGTATACGTGAACTTCCGTGACGTCAAAATACGTTTATGTAGTAATCTACATGGCCAAGAGAGTGTTACGCGATCCTCCAAAAACATCACACTATATTAACGACATTCGTTTTTAATGGGCTGGTATTTTAAGGTATTTATTTCTAACATCTTTAGAAAGGTTGTCTTTGTTAATTGAAAGTTTCCCGTAAAATTTATAATGAAGGGACACCCAGTGTACAATACTGAATATTACAATGTGATTATTAAAAATGCACAAAACAAACTTAAGTGAAGCTTTTCTGAGTTTTAGGGGAATCTCCCGGAGACGGAATTGCAGGCCCACATTGGTGCGATGCGTCAGGATCACGGTAAGCCTGATACGGAATCATACCCGCAGGACTGATGGTATTCATTGGGGAACTTCAAACAGATGCCTGTACACATTCGGACATGTGGCGGCCCCCGAGGCAATGTGTCTGTCACCGATTCTCCCAAACCTATTTGACTTATACCGCCTTTATTTATCGCAATTCATTCCCAAAAGCGCAGCCTTTAAATCACTCACAGATGGGCGCCAGCGTCTAGGTCTCTCGACACTGTTGCTGCAGATCCTCCACAAAAGGGGGATTTGCCCGTGCGACACGAAAGTCAAGACACTCAGGCAGTAGTATTTCCTGTATATATGACTTTAGAACCTGGACTTTATAATGGCGAGATATACTCACCTGTACACCTGTGCCCTACAGCTCAGATGAACATCTTCTATAAAACCCAGATGGTATAAATCAGGGGCGTAGATTTAGGGTGGACGGAGGGGATGTGTCCCCACCAATATCCTCCGACCATTGAAATGTCCCCA
>JAODKM010000088.1:3089223-3125997 GCA_026780845.1 Petrocephalus sullivani
CCCCACTCGGCCCGCCCTGAGCCCTGGGACCGCACCACGGGGGGGCGGCGCCCGGCCTGGTGACCCGGTCGGCAACTTCAGCGGGTTCTACGCCATGGTTTTTGAAGGACTGAGCGGACAGTGTCCCGACTCTTAGACAATGTTTTTACCCCGAACTTTTCCCGAGCTTGGGTGCTGCAGTGCTGCATTACCTTCAGCGTGGGACATTGGCTGGTGGCTTCCCAGTACACTGATGCATTGCCCCAGATTCATGAAATGTTTACAGCTCATATGTGTGTATTTTTTCCATCATATAATCCACTTTATCATACATCAAAATCAGTCTTCAGCCTCTGAAAAGTCTTATTAAAACAATGAGGAATCCCGCAAAGATGTACAGACGAGGCAGGGTGTCTATAAGTTCTGTAGCGTTGACGGCCCTCCCCCCAGTGACCTGGCATCACCTTACAGCGGTACGGTCCTCATGTCCCTAATTGATGTGCCTGTTGTGACTCATTTTATTTTGGTTTCTGCCGTTTCTTCCAGCCAGCATCTCGTCGCTGCTGCTTACGCGGGCTTGGCGCCGTCTCACATTCACTGTTTTTGTCACAGTTCGTTTCGGAAGTACTCGGGGACCCCCACAGGTGCACCTTCCTCAGCGCCTCTGCTTCAGGCCCCCGTTTCCTGTTCTACCAGCATTAACTGCTCGTTAAGTGAGAACTAGTACAATGAAAGTCAGTTTCCCCTTACTTCCTGTATTATCACTTTGTAATTAGATCCAGCGGTCACATTGCTCCTGGAACACACAAGGTCTACCTTAAGACACCGTGCGTAAGAACAGTGCCATTGGGCTCCGGGGCCGTTTCTCAGCCTACGGGCCAGTTTTAGCGGCCCGTACGGGGTGCCGTTTGAAGCAGGGGGGAAAAGCCGTCCCTGGACGATCTCGACTTGGGCCACCCTAGGACCCTGCTCCAGCCAGGGAAGTGCAAGCCCCTGCCTCTACTTAGAACTGCTTCATTAATTGGAGAAGAGCTCAGTATTTGCATATTTTAAGTGATTGGCAGTATACTAGGGTTTATTGGGTGTGTATATGGTTTGCTTTAACATTTGGTTTTTGAATTCTTTGTCCTATTGTTCTTTCGGGATTTCATTTCCCAGCATTCCTAGCTTCCCGCATCACTTCCTGTGGCGTGTGGCTTTTCTCGTACATCCTGGTGACTTTGGGGTCCCATTCAAATGGGCGACAGACGGCACCATCCTGGTGACTTTGGGGTCCCATTTGAATGGGCCAGTGGTTCCCCTTGCCCCCAGCCAGACCTGCGGTCACGTGTCTCTTAAAATAGAGAGCAGGCAGTAATTCAATATGAATCTGTCAGTTCCTTTCCGAAGATCGCCGATGACGGGAACTCGTCGCTAAACCGCGGGCTTAATAATGCCAGTAAGAGGAGTTGGTCTTTGTTTGGTCAGTTGTTTTGCCCTCTAGACTCGGGGAATGTGTGTGTGTGTGTGTGCGCGCCTGCCAGCCAATCAGAGCAGCCACCCCCCCCCCCCCACGGGTAAATCCTCCTTCTTTGCCCTCTCTTTTTTTGCTCCCCTTGTTGTCAAAACTCCTGTGGGGAACTTTACCCACGACCCCCGTGAGACTTTGTGTTTTTTTTTTTTTTTGTAACCCCCCCCCCACAGGCCGAATGCATTACAAGCGGCCTCCCTTTGAAGCCAGTGCCCAGGCACTGATGGACAAAAGCCCCCCTGCAGGCCAGGGGCGGTCAGTGTGGGTTTTGGGAGCAGATGGGGGGAGGGGGCAGCGTGTTGTTGGGATGGTGGTTGGACCGAATGAAAGGCAGAGAGATGGGCGTGAATAAAGAGTCTCAGATCCTCCATGGTGGCCTGGCTCTGGCCCTCTGCTGCAGAGGCTGCAATCTGCCCTGCACCGCAGGACAAGCGGACGGGCGACAGGAACGGTCAGCCACTTCATTCCCGGGAATGCACTCCGGAACAACTGAGGCACTGCTTCCCAGGGGTCACTGCTCTCGCTCGGCCCTCCCGCTGTGCGGCCAGCACTGTCAGACTCCGATATACAAATATAATAAGCTGTGGAGGCAAGGGCAGCCATGTCATCGGGCACATGAGCAACACTAGTCTCAGTGTGAGAGCTGCACGAAGGATACAGGAGAGAGGAAGCAACATAAAATATCCTTATACGTTTCCTGTCTGCTCCAATTTCATTCTCACTTTTGGGCACATGGAGCAGTTGTGTAGATCAGTCCGTCTAATGCCGTGGCGTGTCTCTCTACGTGGCTTTCTGCATGCCGAGACCTTCTCCCGATGCGGTCCCGAGGCCTCGGGACCGCGGGTCACCTGTAAGCTGTTTGGGCTCGGAGTGACTTCAGGTTTCCCTGTGGAAATCCTCTGACGCTGTCACTTACGGTATCCCCGGTCATCAGGCCCTGTGGTCACCCAGACTGCATTTACTTTGACCCAATCGGGTCGGGGACCCGCTGGGCTATGAGACGCAGCTAGGACGTCTTGTCCCTCCTTCTGAATCCACCAAGGCTTTTACACTGAATGAAGATCAGTGTCTGTCTCCCCCCCCCCCTCCAATGCTCACATGACAGATACCCAGTTATTTTACAGACTGATAAATCAGTTGATCAGTATCACTACTGCCCACATAACATAAATGTTTGGGGGCCCCCTGTTGGCCACAGACAGTTGCTGCTCTGGAGGGACCCCAGAAAAAGCAAACCTGCCTTGGGCTGGATCCGCCCCAGACAAAGGCAGGCTGTCCCCTGACACTGACCCTCGGTACGGCAATACCCCTGCTGGCCTCAGCGGGGAGCTGATTTTATCCTCCTCCCCAAACACATCTTTTTCGCTTTTGCTGCCTTTTATGTCGTGTTTTAATCCCGGGTTGGTTTTTGAATCGTTTGTTTTCCCCCAAATGAGTCAGTCTCTTGCTGTTTTGTTTGCTGGCTGTTTCCTTCGTTAGCCGAGCTGCCTGATCCCATCACACATGCATCTTCCTGCTGATGTGTCTGTTTGCAGTCCAGGCCCTGCAAACCAAGAGCAGCCGCAGGCTTCGCAACCTCAAAGCCAAAACACACTGTCAAAGTTCTGCCACGTTGTTTCATATTGTTGTCGTTGTAGTCGAGGCCGTTCGGAGCCCTACTGGGACCCGCCTCGGGATTGGCACTGCCGTCACGGTGCCATGGAAAGTTCTTTTTCTTTCTGGAAGACTCCAGTCCATGCCTGCCTTGTCAGCAAAAGTGTTTCCACGGCGATGCCAGTGTGAGGTGCTGTGCACGTCACCAGTGATCACGTGCTATGTCGCTTTGCTTTGATGATTTCCATGAGTCCCAGTCTCAGTCCAGGTTCTTTAGCTGGGAATCAGAGCTGAAAGGACAGGTGCCTATGCGAAAGATGATGAGCAATAGATCTGAGGCCGATGGGGGACCCCCCTACAGCTGTTGAGGTGTGGCCCTGAAGCTGGTGAGATGTGAAGCTGGCTCAGGGAGGCTTTGAAGCTGCTGCCCCACTGTGTAAGGGGCTGTGCTGTAAGGGGCTGTGCTGTGGAGGCGGTGTTTATGTGGCGGTGCTGCGGTGGCCTCCCTGGCCCTCTCAGCTGTTTCTCTGTTCACTGCCCTCCTAGCCGAGAGGCTCTGGTTACCGCCCTTCGGTTTGGGAGCTCTCCTCCACGCCCCTCTCTCTCCCTGGCTTTTCCCGACATGCACACACCCTTATTGTTGAATCTGTTGTGGTACTGCCACCGCTTACACAAGGCTGTGGGGGGGGCAAGCCGCACAGCTCGCCAGAACAGCGCCGCCCTGGTGGTGAGCCCAGTCCAGTGCTGGTTGTTGCAGCTGCATTTTGTGGCCCGAGAGCCGCTTTAGAGATCCCCAGTACCCAAAGGGCCGCAGAAACTCATAAGCCCGCTGACATGCCCCCAAACACACACACACACACACCTTTCACATTAAGGTGGCGTTCTCCTTGCAGCGTGTTTCGAGCTGCTCCCGTTCTTTAACCCCCAATCCGGTCCACGTTTTTGCTCCATCCAAGCTTCCTGCCAGACAGTCAGCGTTTTCGCTCCCAGTAAGGAGCAAAACCCGTGGGCTGCCTAAGGGCCCCAGAGGGCCGGATTGGGTAAGGTGAAAAGGCAGGGCTTCTCCTCCTGCTGGTACTGGCGGCCTGTCTTTGTGGGGATTGCTGTGAGAACGCGGGGCTGGCGAGTCCTTAGGAAGCCCTGGCTGCAGCTGCCTAACTTACTCCCATTCGTCTTTTTAACCCCTGCCTGGCTTCGCTGCTCACTAAGAGGCATCACCAGCCGTCGAAGTATAATTATGGGCTTACATCTGTTAATTCAGCCCAGAAATGCCGTTTCCTTGTGTGTTTTTCTCTCTCTCTCTCTCTCTCTTATGAATGACCCCGAAGTCTCCAAGGTCACATGACCTCATGGAAGCCCACCCCTCCCCCATGCATCTGACCAATCTCACTCTCCCTTTCCCTCCAGGCCAACCTCTTTCCAGCGGCCCTTGTTTACTTTGGCTCTGAAGTTAAGACAGGTTGGTAACCCATCTCTCGTTGTGATTTCACCTCGTCACGTGGCTCCCTGCCAGTAGAGGGGAGGAAAGAACTCAGAATGATGCAAATCCTCCTCCAGGGGTCGGGGGCTTTACTTCCACCTTGTGTGAAAGCATGACGTCCATGAAGAGGTCCTGCAAACGTCCACGTGACTTAGGTTCTGCCTCTAGGTGGCGGTGGTCACTGATAAGCACGTGGGTGTGCATACTGCTGTTCTCTGGCTGTATCCCTGCAGTGATGCGTGTTCACTCTGTGCCACTCTCTCTGCCCCCCAGATGTCTACCTTCAGAGCGGGCTACTTCAGTCCTGCGTGTCACCCACGCAGGCCGACGACGCCATCGCTGGGTGAGCCCCCGCCCCTCGCCATACCCCCCCCCCCAGACATGGTTCTTGTCCTCAGCAGAGACCTGGGTGGGGGGGACACTTGTCAAAGAGCTGTTATTTTCTTGTAAAGGTCGCCCCGTGAGGAATGCCTTTGATGGCAGTGAGATCTGCATTGCCCCCCCCCCACCGCAGGGAATGTCCTCTATAGATAGGCTCAGTTTCTCTGTATTCTGCCACCTGTTGCCCTTTCACCCCCCATTTTTCCTGTGTCCCTCTGCGAATCTCGATTCCATAATGACTTCTGTAATACCCCCTCTGTCCAGCATACAGGCGGATTGTGCCAGTAACAGGGGGCGCCCCCTTGCGTCCACACTTGTCACCTGTGTGCGGCCTAACGGGCACACGCCGCTCGAAATCCGAGCTCGCACCGCCCCCGCCTGCATCCCAGCCACGTGATTGGCCGAAAGGATCAGCGTTTATTTTTAGAGCCCACGGCACAGGAAGCGCCCAATGAGCAGAGCCGCAGCGGTGTGACCTCTGACCCCAGCGTCTGATAAGTCCCTGTTAGCTATCATTTTGATTATAGCTAACCGCTCTTTGTCGGGTCTCGTTGCCTAATGAAATTTGATTAGGCCGCAGACCCGCCTCAGGATGCGCCTCCAGTCCCCTTAAACTGTTCTCTTTGGAAAGTGGACTCGACTGCTCCTCATCAGCTCAGCCTTTGGCCTGATCGTCCCATCCCCCTCCTCCCTAGCTGCATGCCCAGGTCGCCGACTCCGGCATCCGCCCCCCAGCTCTCGGAAGAGGCCTTTCCGGTTCCCATGGCTCGGGGCACCGCCCTCGACCCGCCTGGACCAGCGGAGGAGCCGGAGCCGGACACTGGGGCGGGAAAGCCAGCCAGGAGCGACCCCGGCAAAGTGCCCAAGTGGCTGAAGCTGCCGGGTACGCCGCGTCGCCCAGGGGGCGCTAGTGAGCCTCCGTGATGTTTCTGTTCCTGCTTCTCACATCCGGACACACTAACTCTCGTCCCAGAAAGCGCCATGGAAAAAACGGTGTTTAACCCCCCCCCAAAACACGCTGCCTCACGCTGGAAGCACTCTACCCCCAGCCCCCAAGAAGTCACACCCTCCCTCTCTGCTCTCACACATGCTGTCATTCAGCCAGCATACATACACACACACACACACACGCAGGCACATACGAACGCTCGCTGTCCCAGCCTCGTCCCCTACATCAGAGCACACACTCAGACCCACACACACACGCAGACACACACAAGCAGATGCGCAGACACATGCACGCATACACACGCACACACACAGACACATACATGCAAATGCGCAGACATACGCATGCAGACACATGCAGACGCGCAGACACGCAGCCCGGTGCCCAGGGCGCGCACCTGGCACACAGACTCTCTCCAGCAGTGCCTTGAATCGTTTATTCGGGAGTCCAGAGAGCCCCCTGCACAGCCCCCCGGGTGACAGGCCAGCCGCATGGATACTGCGTGTGTGTGTTAGCGTGTGCGTGCATGTATGATGGGGTGTGTGTGCTTAAGCATGTGTATATGTGTGCATGTGTGTTACCGTGTGTGTGTGTGTGTGTGTGTGGATCGACACAGCACTGTGTATGTGAATAATCCGGGTACCGTCATCATGCCCTGTGCCCCCCCGCCGGCCCTCAGCCGCTGTCCTTGTCACCCCGATTGCTAACACGCTGTGGCGCCTGGTGCTTCCCCCCCCCTCCCCCGCACACGGCAGCGCGCTGGACATGCAGACGCGGCCCCTTTGTGGCCATTTGCCACGGCTGCCCCCAGGGGGCGCTCTCTGGGCCGGCTCCGACAGCGGGGACTCCGGCGCCGAGCTCCAAGACGGTCGGGAGCCACATGAAAGCCCAGGGGCCCCCCGTTGTTTCGGGTTTGGCCCTTTTATGTCAGTCTCTGTCTCTCTCTCCTCCGTTTAATCCCCTCCTTTCCGCCAAACCACTTTTGGTTCCGCCCTGTGGCGCATTCTCGCGGGCGCCGGGGGGACCCGCTGCCTTCACGGGGCAGGGGGCCAGCGCCGACTGGGGGGGTTCCCAGAGACGCATCTAACACTTGTAATTTGCAGTGAAAAGTGGTCACAAACCCCCACCCCCCCCCTGCATATTGCCATTTTCATAATTCAGCTTCATAATTTACAGATTTACAGGTTTGAACCAGAAAGGGATAATATATGCTAATTGGTTACAATGTTGGATTGTTGGAACTTGGACTTGGGGCAGGGGGGTCGGCAGTCTGGCCGGTGAAAAGCAGAGAGAGAGTGGAGGTGCTGCATGTCCGGCCTGGTGTCAGGGTGCCGTGCTGCCAGCTCGCCGCGTCCATGAGCACGAGACGCCCATGGAAGCTAATGTGCCTCATTCAGCATCAGCCCTGAGCACAAACCAAGGTACTGGCCGCTCATCCATCTTTGCTGTTCCCTCCTTTCTTGAAGGTAAGAAGTAAAGCAGTCAGCCTGCCACCCAAGGCACAGCGGACGCAGCGGAGATCCCCAGATCAGCTTCAGCTCGGAGGCGGAAGAGGCCTCGCTGCTGTGCATGGAGATGACGCAGTTTTATAGTGATGATGGAATAAAAAAGCTCATTTGCCCAGCTGCCGGGGCCTTGCTTGTGCTTTGTTACCTTGCTGCGCTTGGCTTTAATGACCGCCGGAGTAGCTGTGCCCTTTCAAAGGAAGCCCATGGCTTGGAATTCACGCCTAATGATTTCCATTCTCATGCACAAAAACCTTCAGTAGTATTGCTCTGTTGTCTGACACTAAGCAAAGTGTAGTAACACTAGTCGTCTCGAGGTGTTTTTGGCTAATGAAGTCTGTAAAATAAGAAGGCTGCAGTGGTTCTTGTTAAGTGCATGTGTTTCTTGCACTGCTGTGACATTTAACCATCTGAGTGGGCTTTGTTGTGGTTTTGGGCCCTTCTGTATATCTGACCCATCTTCTGCAGGATGGTTCAGCATCTGCGACCCGCGAAACATCTCTGATATTCTTTATCCAGCAGGGCAGCGCTCTTAAACCCAACAGTCTGAAAGGCTTTTAGCTGCTGCCAGCTATCAGTGGGGAAAAACTACCACACTACCCCCCCCCCCCACGAGCCCACTGGGAAATGTCCTTGTTCCTGGCTTACCAGGGCCTGTGGCCCCCCCATGTCCTCATTCCTGGCTTACCAGGGCCTGTGCCCCCCCCCCATGTCCTCTTTCCTGGCTTACCAGGGCCTGTGGCCCCCCCATGTCCTTGTCCTGGCTCGCTAGGGCCCGTGGCCCCCCATGCCCTGATCCTACGGCCCAGGATCACAATAGCCAGACTTGAAGAGCCTCCATGCCTTATGAAGTGGCTCCTTCTCCCCACTAGCCCTGCCTCTCAGCCTTCACAGCTACCACGGTACAGCCATCATGATGGCTACATCAAAGTACATCATAAAGATTATTTTATATATGTACATAATATTAGCGGCTTTAACTGAAATCTCTGCAGTGTTCATCTTCCTGCCAGACCTGCTAAATCTTTTTTTCCCCTCTTCAGAGTGATCGTTCCACTGTCTCCGTAAACGGCCTTACATTAACATTTATTACACATTTCTTATGATATGAAGGCGCAGGAATCCGACCTCTGCTCTGCTCTGTGTCTGTGTCTGTGTGTCTGTCTGTGTCTGTGTCTGTGTATGCATGTGTACGCTCCTTATTGCATTGCAGGGAAGTTTGGTCCCTACAATGTGATGAAAACAACCTTATGAGGACATCACCTCAATTTTATAAAAATCTGTGACTGTGATTGAAAAACTAAAAACGCCAAAAATCTTTTTTTTTTTTTTTTTATCTTGTAAGGTTACGGCTGGGTAGGGGTTAAGGGTGCCGTCGCTGGGATTAGGTATATGTCCACAGAAACGAATGGACGGTCCCCACAAAGATATAGATGTCTAATGCAGCGTTTCCCAACCTAGTCCTCGGGGAACACTGGGCAGCCCATGTTCTTGCTTCCTCTCAGCTCCCAGGGCACCTGTACCAGGTGTTCGCTGTTCCTGATTAGCTGGGAGCTGGGAGGGAGCAGAAACGGTGTTCCCCGAGGACTGGGTTGGGATTCACTGGTCTGATGTGTGTCCAAATGATTCTGCTTAAACCATATCAGTCGTCCAGCACCTCCCAGCGCTGTATTGCTTTAGTGTTGGCCAGCAACTTTTCATCCATCCATCCATCCATCTCTGAGACGGCTGAGAGGCACCAACAAGCCAGAAGAGTCATGAGCCTGAGCATGTGAGGAATTTGGAGAGGCCATGGAAAGTATGGCCCCAAACATTCTAGAAACTTCAACACCTCAGGGTAAGAGTGGGGACCCGGGTGATGGGGGACATGGGACCTTGCTTATGATGTGTTCAGCAGGAGTGGGGAAGTCCTGGAGATGTCACTGTGCAGTGGAAGAGAGACGGACCCTGGCCGTCCATCCTGGGGGAATGTGCTAGAAGCAGTCTTTGTGTTTTGGGGAGGGTTATGACTGCACACACTGGGGTTTACTACAGAACTTGGGGTACTGTGGCCCTTTGTGGTTGCGAAAGGGTTCTGACCACATGCTTGGCTCAAAGTCTAAGTCCAAACTGGCAGATTCTTTTAAGTGAGTTTGCATAGGCTTATTCAGTAAAATGCATTCACAGTAAGTGGACGGAATCGTTGATACTGAACAGAAGTTGCAGTGTCTAAATAATAGGAAGTAAGGCCAGTGTCATAAACGCATTTAAATGTGGGCTGGGTGCATTAAACTCTCACTTTATTGGCATGTCCTTTTTCAAAGAACAAAAGAGACCTATGATCAGCTGCATTCAGAGGATTAAGTATAAACGACGTCTCTTTTTTGTGTTTACCTTCCTGTGGCGTTTTATACAATACAGAGTACCTGTCCTCCGCCATTCAGTGTGATTTATTAGGCTATTAAAATTATTTCTGTCATGAAGTAACAGTGGATGAAACACTTGGGTAACGGCGGTAATTTCAGGACGGTCAGCTATTAATCAGTGGCCTCTTCGCGAAAAGGGCTGACGGTGGCTTAGTTGAACACCGGCTGATCACTGCAGGCAAAGGGGCCTCAGGGGGAAGCGTCCGGGGTACAGGGCTCCTCCTGGGGGGGGGCAGGACGGAGAACAGGGCCAGATGTGAAATCTCCATCAGCAAGCGATCAGGGGAGGGGCCCCTCGGAATGAGCATTGCTCAGGTGTTCGCTGGGACGTGCAGTAACTAGGCTTTGATCCCCCACCAGCAGCAGATGTTAGTGCAAATACATTAATCCAAAAAGTGCACAACAAAGATGAAACACTGCACCGGGGTGCCAGACGGTCCGACTGGCACTTGTCAGCACCCTCCTCTTGTTGACTTACACCGATATAATGAACAAAACAAAACCATCGAAATGAACGCTTATACAACGCAATCTGCCACGCTGTGCTGTATGGATAATAAACGGCCGCTTCCTAAAAGGGTTCGACGATCCGCGTCCTCAAACTCGCTTACACATCCGCTGTCTCTCTGCATCGACTTAAAGTAATAAACTGCTCAACGGGCCTTTTTAAAGATGGACTTGGTGCGCTGCTGGTGTCCCGTACCTGATGCGTTGAACATCTGGGACCCCGAATTCCGATCCATTCCAGGAAGTGGAGCTGCGTTGCTGCGATGCTGCAGAAATACCAGCAGGTGGCAGCAGAGGCTAATTCGCCGGCAGATACTGGGTCCCGTGGAAAGACGGTGCAACAGAAACGCCGTCATGTAATAGTTAGAAATGATTTCATCCAAAGAGTAATTTGCACTTCTCACCATTTACACAACTGCATATTGTAATGAACTTCCCTGAGGATCGTGACCTTGGGAGGGGTTTACATGCCTTAATGATCTACAGAGTAACGTCACCTGCAGACTAGACTAGACTGAAGCAGGTCTACGGGGCGTTGGCCGACAAAGCACGATTTAAGCAGTTATTTGGCCAAGTCCCCAATGAAGGGAGCCCAGACTAACCCGAGCAGCCTGTGGAGGGGCGGTTGCTCACCGGTGAGCACCCAGCGGCCCAGCAGGACTCAGCCTGAAATGCATGGAGCCCCTTATGTCTGCAGAGGTGTGAGATGGCGGCCAGGTGCACCGGTCAGCCAAAGCGGGAGCCACATGGATGATCCAGGGACACCCAGGGACACCCAGAGCGTTTGACTGAAGCCGCCTATTAGCAAACACGACATGCCGTTCTGGAGTGAGAACATCGTGCTCCTGGACACGCAGCCACACTGATGCAGCCTGATTCCTTAAGGGGAACCCCCCCTAAACATTACACAGAGCAATAACTGTGTGGAAGGAGCGTCGGCTGGTTAGGCTCCGTGCGGCTGTAGATGGCCCTGCTCCTGTCCCGGGTTCGGGCTGCGACTTCCGCCGGGTCTGGTGCGTAGTGCTGTGCGATACTGCTAAATTTGGTATTGATCCGATACCGGGTAAACACAGGGCCAATATCAGCGATACCAAATACTTTTTACTTACATGTTAATTCATTAGTAATGAATCATGATGTATGTTTTACCTCAAGAAGTTACTATATTTGTTATAATATCTGTTAATTCTGTAAACCTTTGTGAACTACTGAAGGAACAAGTAATGAATAACACAAGTGAAACACTGAGCTCATGTTTGTTTATCATTATTGAATCGCGAGGTGTCTTTTCTCTTAAGTAGCGACTATATTTGTTCATGATTTGTACTTCAGTAGTAACTGAGTTATTGCCAAGTATTTCTGCCTCGTCAAGTAAAGTGTCACCGTGTGAGTATTAGTGCGCTGTGTCACTGTGTGAGTATTAGTGTGCTGTGTCACCGTGTGAGTATTAGTGTGCTGTCACCGTGTGAGTATTAGTGTGCTGCGTTTTGCATCCAGTGGTCGGAGGAGCTGTTGGTTCTGGGGGCCGCGTCTGGCCCGGCTGGCCGGGACACTGTGTTTAGAAGCTTGCCGATTCAAATCCTGTGGTCAGCAGAGTGATTTTGTCCTTGAGCAAACCGCTTAACCACAGTCGCTCTGGGGACTAGCTGACTATACTTTCTCAAATGTATGTTGCTTTGGATAAAAACTATATGACAAAATGTACATTTACAGGTAATTTTCATTTGTTTTCATAAACAAATACATAAAGTAGTTTTGAATAATCAGGCCATATGTATGGCACCATCATTTACTTTTATAAATCATTTTAAAATAATGAAACAGTAGGGAGGGCTGGACTGGAATTAAAAATCAGCCCTGGACTTTGGGGCCCCCACATGCAGAGCCTCCCCCCATGAATCTTTCCAGCTCATAAACCTATTAGCCCACTGAAAAAATGTCCGGTATGCCAGATGGCCAGTCCAGCCCAGATTATAGTTATATGTTAATTTCATATACATATGTGTATATTATAGAGGGTAGCAGTGATCCTGGAGACAATCCCAGGGAGCACAGAGTGTTAGGCAGGGAGACGCTCTGGGCGGGAAGCCTGTCTATCGCAGGGCAGGAGGCAGGGAGACGCTCTGGGCGGGAAGCCTGTCTATCGCGGGGCAGGAGGCAGGGAGACGCCCTGGATGGAAGCCTGTCTATCGCGGGGCAGGAGGCAGGGAGACGCCCTGGATGGAAGCCTGTCTATCGCAGGGCAGGAGGCAGGGAGACGCTCTGGATGGAAGCCTGTCTATCGCAGGGCAGGAGGCAGGGAGACGCTCTGGATGGAAGCCTGTCTATCGCAGGGCAGGAGGGAGGGAGACGCTCTGGATGGAAACCTGTCCATCATGGGTACAGCTGTACCTGGGCATCACTGGCAGCTCAGCCCAGCCTCACTTACACCTGGTCGACTCCTCAGCCACAGTATGTTGGTAATGACCTATCTGCCTCATTTGCACGTTACTTTGGGGAGAGCTTCTACTGAATAAATGTAAAAGTAAGCCATGCGCACACTATAGGTGATGCAGAGATACCATTTCGCCTTATTACATTTGTCGATGACAGCAGGAAGCTATTGGGAACCCGCACGAGTCGTGGAACGCGCGGACACCGGGAAGGAGTGCGATTTAAACCTGCCGGCATCAGCCTGCAACCTCAGCCGCGGAGCCAGACAATTATAATAATAATTCATTTAAATAAATTCTGTAGTAAGGTACCATGTATTAATTTCTGAATTCTGATATATTTTTATGGCCGTCTGCTGTCTGCTGTGCTGGTTTTCGCGTTGATCCTTTTCCAGGTAACATGGTCCTGTCCGCCTCCCCTTTGCACATTTTTAATAATGAAATGCGGATAATTCCTCCAGGGGCTGGTTAATGTGTTTTTGGGCGAGTGTGCGGGGCACCTGCCTGAGGTCCTGTCCTAAATCTGAGTCACTCCGGAAAACAGGAGGACCAAACCCACTTTTCATACCTGACAACACAAGTAAGTTATTATTTATATTCTTATATATAGTTATTGGTCATTATTCATAATCCTCGTAGGGGGTGTCCTCCTGTCGGTTTGTTCACCACACTAATCACATGTGACTTTTAAATCCTGACCCCCCCCCCACACACACACGTACACACACACACACACACACACGTACACACCCCCCCAGGTGTAATAGCTTCTCGCACGTCTGGAGTGGTGGAGATTATGTCTCTCGCACACACCTTAATCTCTCCACCTTACCCAAGCTGTCCAGCTGAGGAGACTTCAAAGAAGGTCACTCATAACTTCCTGGCACTTGTCACAGTCAAACTGGCCCACTGACCCCTCTCTCCAGGACCCCTGACCCAGGCCCCCAAATCCCATTACTCTAATTGCTTCCAACTGCTCTGGGAGGCTTTGATGGGGGAAAAGGGGAGTTTGCTGGGAACACCTGCTGCCAGCTGAGTGGGACGCAGGTGTAGCATGTGGCAATGTGGGGGGGGGCGGGGGTGGTCTAGAGGAGGAGAGTGGGATGGAAGGTACCCGGGCAAGTGTTCTGGGGCAGGGTGAACGCACAGACAGACACACAGACACAGACAGACACACAGACATAGACACACAGACACAGACAGACAGACAGACACATACACACTCCCCTATCTAAACGGGGACCTTCCATTCATATCTATGGGAAAAACCCTACTCCCAATCAGGATGCCCTTAACCCCAACCCAGCCCTAGCCTTAACCATAAGTAACCAAACCAAATACAAGACTTTTGGCGTTTTTACTTTTTCGACTGATTTCACAGATTTTTATAAAATTGAGCTTATCCAAATGGGGACCTGAAAAGATGGCCCACACACACACACGCACACATACAGACACACACACGCAGATTCTAAGTCATGGTGGACCTTTGAAGTTCCAGATCCAGCATGACTGCGTCCACCCTCGGGAAAGAGGCCCCTGGATCACCATAAAACGCTATAAAATGCTCTGTCTGACAGGCCCACACTCTTTAGGCTCCAAGCAGTCCAGGCCCAGGTCCAATATGATTAACCCAGACATTCATTGAGCAATGCGTCTATTAAATATTCACGGGTTGAAAGTAATGCCAAGTATGATAAATCAGCCTGAAAAAACGCCCAGCCCCGTAAATAAGACCAGTACTATATGCACTGCAACACTAAAGGCAATTTGGGGGAAAAAACTGCTGAAATGAAAGTCTTTTTATTCCAAAAGATTAGTGCAGGAATGATGTGAAGTACACATCGCAGGACAGATGGTTAATAAACCCCCCCGCCGCAGATACATAGGGGAGGCCTCCACCGACTGGCCAGCTGACTCACAGCTGACAGGTTCACATGGGGCGTGTGGAGCTCTGGCTCCCCCTGGTGGCTGCAGTCACGGGGGCGCATAACACTGTCACTCGCACTGAGTCACGCTGATCGCACAGCTAAAAGGAGAATTCTCCTTGGCAGTACAACAGAGACGCCCCGTATCTGTGGCACTTAGAAAGCTTAGCTACCCTCGCATACTAATTGCAAGTATAAATCTGTTAACGGGAAAGAGGGAGCCTTCTGGAAATTTCTTCAGTAAAAAGTTATACCTGAAAGGTATCCTGGTGCACCTTCTACTATTACCCCCCCTGATGAGGCGACACTCTCACTCTCTCACTCTCTCACACTCTGCCGACAGGGGGTTGATTAATGAGGGCTGGATGGGTGTGTCAGTCCCACGCCCCCCCCCCCCCACGCACAAACATGCACATTCCATTCCTGCATGTCATTCTTGCGATGTCTTTCTGAGCCCCTATTAATAGTGGTGGCTTGGGGTGGGGGGGCAGCCACACCCCGGGCCTGGTGGATAAATACGTCTCGCTGGCAGCCATCCCAGAGCTCCCAGTGTCTGGGAGAGAACTAAGTGGGACATTCCCTGCCGAGGGAACGAGGGGCAGCCATGGGGATCGGAGCGGGATCTGAGGTACGCAGCCAACGGACAAGAACCGCCCGGGAGGAAGTCGGCGGGCAGGGGAGACGTTCTGACGGATCTAAGCTGATCGTGCCGGACATGGACTCCCGGGACAGGCTCTGCTGGGACCCAGTGGCGGTGCTGTCCCTGACGGGCGGGGCTCGGCTCTGCCAGGTACTCTTAGCCGGCACCACCCTCACCCTAGTGGCTTATGGGGCGGGTTACAGGGGGCCCTACGGGACTTTCTGCATGGCTGCGTGGGGCCTGTGCCTGGGCGTGTCGCTGGCCACCTTCCTGCTGGAGGTGACGGGGGCACGGCGCCGGCTGCCTGTGTCCTGGGCGGAGCTTACCGCGGCGGCCGCCATGCTGCTCGCCATGCTGAGCGCCGCCGCCTCCCTCGTCTACCCACTGGTCTTCCTGCGCTCCGCCTGTCCCTATGGCGACTGCGGGGGGCGGGACTACCGCATCGCCGCCACCACCTGCTCCTGCGCCTGCTGCGTCGCCTTTGCCGCCGAGCTCCGCCTGGCACGCGCGCGGGGGGGTCGGCCGCCCGCCTACATGGCCACGCCCCCTGGGCTGCTGAAGGTCGCCCAGGCCGCCGTTACCGCTCTCATCTTCGGCTTCCTGGCCTGCGACAGCGAGTACGGCCGCTACCCGCCCACGCTCTACTGCGCCGTGGCCTTCGCGCTCTGCCTGGCCGCGGGCGTGGCTGTGGTGGGGCTGGCCGTGCGCGGCAGAGCCGCATCCTCACGCCTGGTGGCGGCCTGCGGCCTGATCGGCGCGCTGCTCTTCGCCAGCGGCGTCGCCGTCTGGCACGTCTTCTGCCTGCAGACACGGCGGCCTGGTCCCGGAGGGGGGCAGAGTGGCTGCCCGCGCGGGAGCTGCCCCTGGGACAGCCGGCTGGCGGTGGCCACCTTCGCCTATGTCAACCTGTTGCTGTATGCTGCCGACTGCGTCTGCACCCTCAGGGCCTGCTGGACCTCCCGGCGTAACCGGGCCCCCCGGCGTTCCCAAGCCGCTCCCTCGGATCCTGCAGGACACGTCTTCTTCTTGAAGAAGAGCCAGCAGCCGCATTCCACCTGGACCCCCCACAGAGTCTACCTGGTCTCCTAGCCCCTGTACAGACCCCATCTGGGGGGGTCGCCTCCCCAGTCACAGCCCCTCCATAGGCACTTCTACAATCCACCCTCAGGCTGCCGCCCCCCCGCCCATCCAGATGGTGCTGGGACGGTAGCCCCCACAGCTGCCACACCCGCCCCCCCCAAAGACCCGCCCTTGATCCCCAGGACGGATCCAGCTGCCTCAGCGAGAGCCGCCGGCGCTGACTGGGGCCGGCCCGCCGGATCAGCAGATTAGCCGAGCGCTCAGCTCCGGCTCCCCGACGGACTTGTCAGCCAAATGTGCTTCTCATCTCTCAGCCCAAGGCCCGTAATCCCAGCTCAGAGGGTCTTAGGCCACGTCTGCTGCACCGGCTAGTCGCGGGGTCTGTGCGGACCCCGGGGTTTCCATGGCGACGCCGCCCTCATTCCCGTCGCCTTCCTTGCCATTTCTCTGTCTATTTATTTATTTTTCTCATTTTTATTTCCGGTCAAAGACTCATGGCGTAAGTGACCCCTCTTTGCAGAGAACCTTCTAGAAGGGGACTCTGCTGAGCCCATGCACCGCTCAGCACGCGTTAGGCCGGGCTGACATCGCCACTGGACCCCACGCTCGGACATCTCTAAAGACCTGCAAACGCAAATCCTGAGGACATTTCAGCTTCGGCGCTGTTTTCTACGTGGACTTTTATGTGGAAAATCTTCCCGTTTTTTTATAGTCTTAAGGGTGTCTAAAAGGAGGCTTTTCTAAAGCTGTTATTAAATGTTCTTTTGTGTTTATTTCAAGGGACCAGGTATTACCCCCTCCCTCCAGCTAGGTACCATGCAAAAAAAGACTTACTGACTGATGATATGTACATTTTATATGTGTGTTTGCGTGTGTACGTATAAAGTGAGATTTCAAAACCCTGACCCAGAGACCGTTGTCTAACATGCAATGATCATGACAAACAGGTACGCATGTCCTGTTTTGAAGCACTATAAAAACACAAGAACCCACATCTCGATGGCCACCGTGGTACCCGCCTGCACCTCAGCCGGCTTGTCTTCCTGAGTTTAGGCCCACAGCGTTGGGCTCCTGATTCACACGTCAAAAGGCTGTCACCTTGCATGTCTTTAATACGCCCCCCTGGATCACCCCCAGCTTTGATCGGGCCACGAATAGCCTTCCCAGCGAAGCACATCGCTGCGGGGGATCGGCTCGCTCCATCTTTAGGTGGCCAGTCGCTGGAGGCGCACGGAAATGTCAGCCTGCGGTCCGGTGCGGGGAGAGCTTCAGTCGGGACGCGGAGGCCGGGGACACAGGGGCCCCTTTGTCGCGCGTGGGCACTGCTACACGCTTCGGAATAAAAACACGGACGGCTTTGGAGGTTGTTTGGGATAAATCCCAGGGACCTGGTACAAGTAAGGGACAGATGTGAGTTGAGGAGGTGGGTGCTATCTGACAACGTGTTACGGAGGACGAGAGGTCAGCTGGGCCCCAGATCTAGAGAGGCTGCTGTGAGCCTGATCTGTTTACAGTCACGCTTATTTATTTAACAGACTCTCCTGTACAAGGAAATGTAGGAGTGAGACAGAGTGCACTTCCAGAGAGTGACCAGTGAGTTAGCACTGGGGCAGGAGCTGCGTTGCACAGACCCCAAAAGAAGAGCTATTCAAATGAAAACATCTCGAGAACTCGCTTCCTACCAGACTAGTGCAAAGTACCAGAGCGTCGATGCTGGTGAGGGCCCTTTTGGTGACATTCCCTCCACAAGCCCCGCCTCCACTTTCATGGAACTGGGAGGTAAGATCTCAGAGAGGAGCTTATGTTGAAAAGGGAACATTGGACCTGAGCCGTTCAACTCCTGAATTTCAAATCCTCCTCAGCCCCCCCCCTCCCGATGGATATTGCAAGGAGGGACAGATCATGCAGCTACAGAGATAGGCAAGTGGAGCTCAGTCAAGACATTGTCTGGTCTCAGAATGAGGCGTGCCAGTCTCTCCCACCCAGAGCTGTGATGTGGTGGGGGGGGGGTGCCAGTCGACGGCCACGCTTCACTGCCCCTCCCCACAGACCCTCTCGCTATGCCGGCATCTGAATAAGTCCCTGGGGATTTTCGACAGCCAATAAGTGTTGTCATGCTTCACCTGTCAGAAAGAGAGAGAGGTGGGCCGAACCCGAGCCGTTTTAATTAACATGCCCGGGAAAAAAATGGAAGGAGGGATACAGGATCACAGAAAAGCAATCCTCACGCAGAGATATCCTCTCCTTTC
The DNA here is from genome assembly GCA_026780845.1 of Petrocephalus sullivani. NCBI lineage: Eukaryota > Metazoa > Chordata > Actinopteri > Osteoglossiformes > Mormyridae > Petrocephalus > Petrocephalus sullivani. The sequence continues at coordinate 3,107,862 of JAODKM010000088.1, forward strand.
CCCCTCAGATTCCGGCAGGGCTGGCCTTCTCGCGGAGATGCGTGGGGGGGCATCGCGGCTCTCACAGGGGGGACTCAGCTGCTGTCCTGGAATGTCTGAAAGTGTTGGGAGGGGACATACTGGGGAAACTGGGCAGGCACCAGCATGCCTATGCCCCTGAAATCACCCCCCCCCCCCCCCAGCGCCCCCCCCCCCCCCCCCCCCCCCCCCCAGCCACGGTCACAGCTGACAGGACGGCAGGTCCCTGTCCGGGCCGCAGATTCAGCGATTATATTTAGCTGTGTGTTGGAGCAAAGAAATGTGTCGGCTTGCATTCTTTTCTGGGAATGCCCTCCCGGGGGGGCACCTCCCTTAAACAGGCCCCCCACCCGATTTGGCATGTACTACACCATGAATTTGAGTGCTTGAATTCTGTGTGAATTTGAGGATCCCCATCGGTAAATTTCGCCTCCTGGGGGGGTTGGGGGGGGTTCTTGGCAGACTTCGCTGACCAGGGATTACAGGAAGCTCTCAGTAGGCTTTGCCACTGGAAGGAGATGCAGATTTTGAGGGGGGGGGTTCAAAGTCATAATTTTCAGAACTGACTCCGTGTCTGATTGGTAGCAAACTAATTTCATGGGGGCTCAAACCCATTATTTGACTAAGTGGTTTGTGACTGAACCAGGGCTACTCATAACGAGGGGCACTACCGAGGGGGGGCCTTGGACCTTGGCTGTCTATCACTGATACAATCTGAACCTCTGGGAAAAATAACGAGCACCTCTGATATGAGCCCAGTTGCTAAAACAATTATGATGCACAATTACATTATCAGAGAAGCCAAGTCACACAGCACCACGGCGCATATATTTAACAGAATACACGCTGTGCTCTTGAAAAACAGAAATGTGTTGCCATCGAGAAGATGAAAAAAAAACAAAATTCTTTCTGAAATATCTGCCATTGTTAAATCTGATAAAGTAACCAATAAAAGTGTCCTGCAGGACCCGAGAGACATTTGGTTGTCACTTTGAATGCAAGTAATACAACAAAGAAACGACAGCAACTAAGAAAAGCCCTGTGGCAAGTTGGGTGAGATGCTGCCGGATATATATTTGCGATTCCTGATCTGTGCCTGCTCTAAAGATCCCCCACTTGACTGCAGAAAGCCATTCTGGGGCAGCATGACACACTAGGAATGAAGATCACTCGAGTCCCTTGGCCTTCTGGGTTTGGGGGCAGGGGGGGGCTCTCACGTTTGACATTAGCTGACAAACAGCATCCATACCGCGAGTGTCGAGAACTTGGCATGCGAAGGCGGGGCCATTATAGGAGGAATGTGCGACGATTTCGAAAAAGAACCCACTCCAAATTCAGCCCATTTGCTCCATGGCTAGGCTCCATGGAGCGATGGGGCAGGCAGGTGGTGTAGTGGTTAAGGACGCAACCGTGTAGTGGAAAGATTGCCGGTTCCAGTCCCCGACCTGCAAGTACCGCTGAGGTACCCTGAGCAAGGTACCGTCCCCAAGCACTGCTCCCCGGGTGCTCATGTAGCTGCCCCCTGCTGTGTCACATTGTCACATGGGTTAAATGCCGAGGACACATTTCGTTGTTGTGTGCTGTGGTGCGTCAACTATGACGATTAATCACCTTCACTTCACCTTCACTATGGGAAGCCACACCGAGGGCTATCAGTCTGGTGGAGACCAGGAAGAACTCATTCTCCCTGGAGGTTTAAAATAAGCATCCGATCATGGGCTGAATGCCGCATGTCAGGCCCCTGGCGTCTGACAGGCCGCTCCGGCCACTGCCGCGCCGATAGCGACACACCGCGGTATGAACGATAACCGGCGATTATCGTGAATGCAGCATCCGGACGGGCGAATCAGACACACCGCTTCTCCGGCTACTCCACACTGCTTTTCCTCTGCATTGTCTAAGGCGATGGAATTTACCTACGACTCCTCTGGAGGTCACTCATACTTTTAATACCATATTTTAATATAATTTGTATCAATCTCGTCCGGCTTTGGTGTAATTGTTTTAGCATTTTAAATGGTAAAAACGCATTTTTGGATAATCATCCGAATTGCCTGGACGCTCCCGCCTCCGGGGCTGTGCGGACCCAGTTAATCACACCAGCTTCCGCGCTTTGAACTTGACCCATATTTTTTTTTTGTCTAAGAATCCCCGTTACTGCTCCCGCGAACATGATGCAACAAAGCCCTTAAGCTTGTGCATATATTTATCGTCCAACCATTGGCTACAGCAGCAGCCGATCTGGCTCGCGATTGGCCAGCGAGGCTGCCCGTCAGAGCTTGCCCGAAGCACGTGGGCGGGGACAGAAGAGGAGGCCACGTTGGCACGAAGCGGCGAGTTTATTTAAGCACCAAAAAAGCCGGTCGCGCTTCTATTAGCGGGCCGAGGACGCGGCCGCTTTCGCGCCTGACGTTTGCTTTAGGCGTCGCTGTGGGTCTTTTGTTGCAGAGGTAAGAATCAGCACGCAGCTGGACACTCAAATGCGCAGGTTTAACGCGCTTCTCAGCAGCCGTAGTTTGCAATAGACCTTTGATTTGGGTAATAATGCCCCAGGCAGGCGATTAAGCATGAGCGAGAAGCCCGATCGGCCCCGGCTTTCCGCGGCTGCGATCGTGATATCAATAGGATGATGCAACCATAACATCACCCGGACAGCCTGCAGCAAGTCCGTCTGATTCTGCCTTATCGAGCTAATAAATGCATAGCCGGCAGTGGGCATACAGTCTCCGCAATACGACAATCACGAGTGATGATAAAAACATGTGTTTGCATGGGAATTCGCCACGATGGCACGGGAACAGCCATGCCTATATAATATGGTGTATAAACCATACCTATATAATCTGGTGTATAAGCCATGCCTATATAATCTGGTGTATAAGGCATGCCTATATAATCTGCTGTATAAGCCATGCCTATGTAATCTGCTGTAGATGATGGCGATGCGCGGCGCGTTTGGCCTCCGCCCGCCACGTGTCTGTGATGTATGCCATTGCACTATGATTATTTTTATTCTGAATGTATTTTCTTCCAGGAGTCCGCGATGAGCGTAGGCTTTATTGGAGCGGGCCAGCTTGCCCACGCCTTAGTCAAAGGCTTTACCGCAGCCGGTACGGACCCCCATCCTCCCCCCCCACCCCCCCCATTCAGAAAGCGATTTGAAGGAGTCCCTGGCCACGTTAATGTGTTTTTTAGGGTTCACTGCCCGTTTTACCATTCCCCTATTCAGCTGATTTTGGCCGTAATCCACCTGCCACAGAGGCAATGCCTCTTTGACCAGGGACTCGGCTTGTTCGTGCCTTCACAGTATAGCGTGATTTCTTTTATGTTGGCTGGGCAGTTTTGTTTTGTTATTGTTTTTTTTCCTTTTTCGCTGAGCGCCGCACTTTCGCCTCGCTGCCCACTTCAGGTGTAATTGCGGCGCATAAGATCACGGCGAGCTCCCCGGACACTGACCTCCCGACGGTGTCCGGCCTCAGGGTGAGCGCCGCCTCTCTCACACGGCCGCTCCAAATGCCAGAGAGCCTTTTTATAAATGTTTCGTTCCTGCTGCCTGTAGAAGATGGGGGTGAACTTCACCACCAGCAACAAGGAGACGGCCAGCCAGAGCGACGTGCTCTTCCTGGCCGTGAAGCCACACATCATCCCCTTCGTCCTGGACGAGATCGGGCCCGACGTCCAGGAGCGCCACCTCATCGTGTCGTGTGCGGCCGGCGTCACCATCAGCTCCATCGAGAAGGTCGGCTCTCGCCCCGATGGTGGCGGGTTCGAGTGGGTCCTGAGGAGCGGTGGGTGGGGTGGTGGGGCTGTCATTGCCAGGGGTCCTGGCAGGCAGTTTCGTTGGAGGACAGGGCATTAAGTGAGTTTGGACCTGGGTCAGGGTTACAGTGCTCCATCTTTCTGAGGCGTGCCTTCCTGTCTAGTAAAGGCCGTGTTTAGTGTCCCGGGGGATAATAAAGTTCTTTATAATATATGAGTTTTTTTACGGCAAAGGTTATTCTGCTGACAGAATGTCATGCATTTGGTGAAGGGTGCAGCCCGTTAGGGTTAGGTTAGGGTTAGGTTAGGGTTAGGGTTGGGGTTGGGGTTGGGTGGGATACCACAGCCGAGAACTGATGGTATTTAATGCAAAGCAAGGCAGTTCAAATTGTACCCAGATTTTGTTGTATTTTCGTTACTGTTACTGTAGAACTAACCATATATAATTGGGAAGTAGGTCACGCCCTTAGATTCCAATGGAAAAAAAAATCACAGGTGCTCCTATGCCAAACTTACGGACAAATCCGGAATATTAGGTCTGAGTCTCTAATAGTTTTGAAACTACAGCCCTCTGAAATTGTAATTAATTTGATTCAGTTTGCAGACTCTGCGTTTTGGTCCGTCTTCCCACATCCACGGCTCCCTCGGTCTGCCATGTGCAGCTGTGACACTTTGCATCCTCCTGTAAGGCTCTGAAATGGTTGAAAATTCAAACCGATGCCCCCTTTGAGAGCTTCTAACTGAAACAGTATGCCAGATAAAGCAGTCAGTTCTCCCCCCTCATTTATAACAGTTTAGGCCTTGGCTATGCAGTAACCGCCCGTATTACTGTTATAGTCGTGTCGATATTCAAGATTCTGTTTTTATGTCCTCATTTGGCCATGTGGGCAGTTAACCATCATTTTCATGTTTTAGCCGTGCATGCTGAGGGTAAGACGAGCAAAACGTCTTCCTGTTGCTGAACTTTCTTCTTGTTATGATTTTATTTTTAAATAATAACCAGTCTTACTCTTGCGCTGTGCAAATTCACCCAAAACACAAATTTCAGTTTCAGAATCACCACATAGATTTATTTCAATAAGAGCATACTGCCCCTTCAAAAATTAATTCAAAGCAGTGAAAATGAACTACATTTCCACGTTAGACAACTGATTGTCAACAAGCAGTCAGAGCATTATTACTAGTAATGGATAAATAATCGCAGCGAGAACTTATTCCTTTCAGGACACAAGTGGCGATTGTAAATGTTGTAATGTATTCCGATTCACAGTACCAGCAGTCAGTACACTCATAGTGGCAATCCAGCATTTCACCAGACGGCTTTTAATATTATAATGTCATCATTTTTTGGTAATACCTTAATACTATGGTTTATCATTTTGAGCTTTGGGACATCAGTATCACGATAACCGATGCAGTGGCTTTGGGACATCAGTATCACGATAACCGATGCAGTGGCTTTGGGACATCAGCATCACGATAACCGATGCAGTGGCTTGCATAGACATATCTAACTGGACGTGGTAGCAAGACTCAGGAGTTCATGTTGCCCAAATTTTGATATGAGAGTGTGAATTTTGTATATGGTTACTGGCACTAATTGTGTGCCTGTGGGCATGGCTGGCATGAGCACTAGGTACACTGGTGCCACACGCGATTTGGTGTGATGGCACCCGGCACTCCTGCAGGCCAGGAGAGCACGTCGTGTTTAGATGTTACCGTGAAGGAAACCAGAACGTCAGAATGGTCAGCCGAGCGGTCTTTGATATTCTGTGTTGTGTTCCTAAATGATGGTCGTGTGCCGTCTCTAGGGCAGCCACGTGGGGCCCGCTGCACAGACGTGTACATATGTCCACACGTGATGACGTGGCGGTAACCAGTCTCGAATCTAACTGATTAAAATGTGACCACTGTCTGCCCCCCATCCCACCCTCCAGAAGCTTCTCCAGTACCGGCCGACGCCCCGCGTGATGCGCTGCATGACCAACACGCCGGTGGTGGTGCGGGAGGGGGCCACGGTGTACGCCGCGGGCACGCACGCTGAGCCGGAGGACGGCCGGCTCCTGGAGCAGCTGATGGCCGGCGTGGGCTTCTGCACCGAGGTGGAGGAGGACCTCATCGACGCCGTCACCGGCCTGAGCGGCAGCGGGCCCGCCTACGTGAGTGGAGCCCGCCGGACGCCGGCGTTCTGTCCCATCGCGGGCCCCCCCCCCTCCGCTTCCCCTACCCCCTCGTCTTTAACCCATTTTCTGGCACATTTACCTCAAAAAGCATCGCTCAGTTTTGTCCTGATTGTTCAATGTGTGTCTCGGTGGGTTAGATCACTCACCAGAAGGTCGCTGGTTCAAATCCTGTGGTCGGCACGAGGTCGTCTAAATTAATTCCAATGTATTATAAAAGTCATATGGACCTGGATTAGTGGTCCCTAGAATTTTGGTGACTCACTTAACAGTAAAACAGCAGTTGCCCTTATGGGATGTCAGCTGGCCAAATAGGGACGTGACCCCACATCGTAAGCCCTGCCTCTGCCTCTGTCACTGTCAGTGCATATGTATCTGTTTGTGTCTGCGGGCTTTTTCTGAAGGGATGTGTACTGATGGAGTGACCTGGGGCTGCTTTGTCGTTTCTGGGGCGCCACTGAAAAAGTCACGTCTGGGGGCCCCCTGCTTCCCCCCCAGTGCAGTGACTGTTTATGGTCAGCAGGGGGACCTCACGCTAATGTGTGGTTTACGATAAACACAGCTGAGAGTGACCGCCTTTGCCTTTCCCATAATGCCATTCTGGCTGCCGGCTGCACGCCAGCTTGTATGTGGTGGGAGCCGGTGCCGCTGCTGTCCCCCTAACGGACCGAGGGCGTGTGCCGGCCGGGTTTAATTACCCACTGAAGCCTGCCTGCCTGCCTGCCTGCCCCAGTTAGCTGTGTCTGTTTGGTTCCCCCCCACATCCCAGTTTGACCTGCAAACCTCTCGCACACCTTCTAGCCCTTGTCTTCGCTGGCTGACTCACGTCTGGGGGCGGGGGGGGTCCTTTCACAGGGACGCCACTGATTCCCCTCCCCTCCCCTCCTCTCCCCGACCTTGAACCTGGAAACTTCCCGTCGGAAGTCTGCTTCCTTCACCGTCCTGCCCTTCCTCCTGGCCCTTCCTCTTCATATCAGCCTCGTTTCCTGGGTCACTCTCTGGTCTGCTGACACTGATTTGGCCCCCCCCCCCCCCCAGGCGTTCACGGCCTTGGACGCCCTCGCGGATGGCGGGGTAAAGATGGGGCTGCCTAGGAGGCTGGCCGTCCGGCTGGGCGCCCAGGCCTTACTGGTGAGTTACTGTCACCCTTCTACTCTTACTGGGAACCCTGGTTGATCACTGGTAGCGGTTCACCTGGCCCCCCGAGGAGCGGCTGTGTCTTCTGCAAATATGCTCCTCAACCGCTGCATCACCTGCTGGCCGTCGCGTGTAACGGCGCTTAGATGGAGGATTTGTTGGGGCTGCTACATTCTGTCATCGCAGGGCGCAGCCAAGATGCTGCTGGACTCGGAGCAGCATCCCGGCCAGCTGAAGGACAACGTGTGCTCACCAGGGGGCGCCACCATCCACGCCCTGCACGTGATGGAGAGCGGTGGCTTCCGGAGCTTGCTAATCAATGCCGTGGAAGCTTCCTGCATCAGGACCAGGTGGCCCAACCCCCCCAACTCTAACCATGATTTGACTTGTTAGATGACACATTATCTTTTAGTGATGTACTATAATATAGTTAAAACAACTGATTTAATTTTACTGAAACGTTCTCAGGCCCCGAACAAGTAAGTAAATTATTCATTAAGGCTAATTAATGAATTTGTATTTTGCTAATCTGTACAAGTTTTGACTGGGACAAATCAAGCCAAAGTGAAACAGGGGCACACACATGCAGTAGGAAGTATAAAAGACATCGTGTCAAATTATGCTGCCTAAGAATAAAGACCGTACACTGTATAAGGCTGGGTCTTGGAAGGCTTGGCTCTGTGGATTTAAACCCCCCCCCCCCCCCCCCCCAATCCTCTTTCTATCCCAGGGAGCTGCAGTTCCTGGCCGACCAGGAGAAGATTTCGGCCGCGGCCATCAAGAAGACCACTCTGGACAAAGTGCTACAGCAGCCGGGGGTCTCCGGGGCAGGGGTGACCGTGCGGACCGGGATCAGCGTCTTCAACAGCGACAGCCCCCCACGGCAGAAGAAGAGCTGAGCGGCTGTGGGGGTTTGGTGTGGGGGGGGGCTGCTAGGCCTGGATTTCATGCGATGTCTGTAGTTCAGTTTAATGCAAGGACACTGCTGCCAAAATGCAATTATCATTAAAAATATATATATGCCTTTTATGGAATCAAGCTAAAGTGTTTTTCTGTGCGGGGTGGGGTGCACCTCCCCAGACTGGATCTGTGCCAGCTCCGTCGGGCACTTAAGAATGGAGCTGGAACATGGCCCGTGCTGGCAACTGGCAGTGAAAGGTTCCGGTCCAGAAAGTACAAATCCAGACCAAGATTTTGTTTCAGCCAACCAGCTGAGTATTCTGTGACTGACTCGTTATACTCAACTGGTTGGTTGCTGAGGTTGATATCTCATTACGGTTATTATACTCGTGAAAAGGCTGTACGTAGTCAAGGATGGGGAGAGTGTCCCCCTCGTAGTTGGGAGAACCACCGCAGCGTGTTCGGTTACTGCTGCCATCCTGCTGTAGGATTGCTTAGCAGGGCTCTATTAGAGATTCCTGGGGGGGTCGTCGTTCCTGCCCGCCTGATCATGTGACCCTAGCTGAGTGCATTTCACTCGGCACGGTGCTTGAGGATAATTACCAATCCGGATGCGTTCTGCTCACACGGTTCCTGTTAGTGTCCCTGTCCTCGATTGGCCCTCATGGGTCAGACTGGATCTTTTTAATTTCTGCCAGCGAGCAGTTTTAGATGGTAACTGATATAATAATTCCTTTTTTTTTTCCCTATTCAGCTAATAGTGACATGGCGGGAGCTTTGAAGTTCGACTGTGACAGAAACCACACTACAGCTACAGTTCTTGGCATTTTATATGGACCGTATGTCTAGTGCCTTATTTATTAGAGAAGAGCCTTGCATTAGTCTGTGGCTCATGATCTTAATCTCAGGTAGCCCTAATCCTAGCCCTAATGGCATTCCCAACCATAAACCTAACCTTAATCCTAACCCTTGCCCAAACTGTAATGCCAGCTTTAAGCCTAACCCTACACCTAGCCATAATGTCCACCCTAATTTTAGGCCTAATCTTAATTCCACCCTCAACCCTAGCCATTTCCCAAATGCCAAACCTAACCCTAACTCAAGCTTAATCCCAACTCTAACCCTAATGCCTAACCTAACCCTTAACATTAACCCCTAGCCTAAAGCCTAATCTTAGCTCTAAGCCTAATCTTAGCTCTAACCCTAATGCCAAACCTTAACCCCTAACCTCAAGCCTAATCTTAGCTCTAACCCTAATGCCAAACCTTAACCCCTAGCCTCAAGCCTAATGCTAGCTCTAACCCTAAATGCCAAACCTAACCCTGGGCCCTGGGCTTCACTCTGGTATGACCAGTATGTCTGCAGTCAGGAGCTCCCCTTTATAATCTGCTTTGCCTTACTTTTCCTGCTTTCCAGTCACGTCTGCTTCATTAGCTCGCCTACACTGACCTTCAAAATGGATCATTGTGGCCAGCAGCTACTGGTACAGGTTCCTTCTAAATGGAGGAGTTTATTATTCCATTTCTGATCCCTAAGTTGAATAGCTTTTATGCATATTTTTTATCTTGACTCCGTGGATAGTTACCAATAATAATAATATAATAATAGTTAATAAATATTGGTGCAATAATCAATCATTTGGATTATCATGACGTGTGAAAAGTCAGACTCGTTTATGTGACGGTGATGTAGTTTTACAGCTATATCTTACAAACGCTCCAGACCCCCTTATTAATATCATTTAGCCTGATACTGACCCCTTGTGGAATGAATGATATTGCAGTGAAGCTTCAAAAATGCCGACGCAAGTTTCCATAGGAAACGGTTCGTTATAAACGACCTTGCCAAAGGTCAGGGTCTGCTTCGTACACATTCCGGGGTCAGGCATTCGGACAGCTGCGTACCACAATACGATTTGCTATATGAAGAAGAAACATCTGTTTAATATTTTATTTCTATGTAGACTAGATGTGTACATGATAATATCTAATATGATAATAATTAGGGGGGTGTTATATATTACATTGTGGGGATTTAATGTCTCCATAATGTGATAAACCCCTGTTATTTTGGTGGTGTTTGGACCGTCCATTTGGTCCCCACAAGGGGAAATTCAATTTAAAAAAATGTATTAAAGTCTATGACTTGTTTTGTTTGGATACTTATGGTTAAAGTTAGGGCTGAGTAGGGGTTAAGGTCGTCATTATTGAGATTAGGGTTTTTCCCATAGAAATAAATGGAGAGTCCCCACAAAGATATAAACACATATGTGTGTGTATGTGGTGGTGGGGGGGTTCTCCCTGAGTTACACAGGATCTACAGGGTCTTCCCTGGTTTCCTCCGCCAGTCTTGTAACATGTAATCAAGTGAAATGGCCATTCTAAATTGCCCTGTCTGTGAATGTCTTCCTTTGTAGTCTGCTGTAGACTGGCATCCAGGGTGTCCCCTGCCTTGTGCCCTCTGTTTCCTGGGACAGGCTCCAGGGCCCCCTGCCCTCATGTACAGGATAAGTGGATAAATTATGGATATATCTCTCCTGCTATCTGCTTATCATATTTGACTTGTTTTAAGTAGATGGCAACTTTATATAGGCCAGGAAATGACTGCTTGTATTCCAAAGTATCTGATCTTATCAGTGAAGTCTTTGCCACCTTAAGTGACAACTCTACCATTCTGGCTCATTATTTGTTGTTGATGCTTTTTTAAATTAGGATCGTTAACCTGTCTTTTCACTGGCACAATTTTGGCTGTCAGTCTGGGGATGTTCCCACCTCCTGAGTCGCCTTTTGTATGCTTACTGCCTGTCGCTCTGAATACGCCTCTCTGGCACGGCTGGACCTTCCAGAAGATGGGAGCCACCACGACACAGGAAGAGGCTCAGAAACGGGGGCCCTGGCTTGAATTACCTGCCACCGAGAACCTGTTTTCCTGCTGCAGCGGTAGTGAGTCACCGCTTTGGCTTCCTTTTCTCTGGAATGGGCCAACGGGTGGACAAGGGCCGGGCTTCAGACGCCTCCTGGGTGCAGTTGATTTGCGCCGTCGTCATAATGCCGCCGAAACGTTCTTGCACACAATGATATATGGATTCCATCTGTGCTGTTCAGCCGCTGACTATACTTGTAAATAGTTCTTATTGTGTCAATACAGGAATATCTACAATGTATATAGAGATGTTATGGTTATATGCCTCTCACCTGAAGATATTTAGACAAGCCTATGTGCTGTTGAATCGCCTGCTTTTGATGCTAAGAAATCAAGAATTCAACTCGGCCTTTAAAGCTCAGCGGGCAATGAGTTTAACTTGTATCCATAATGGGCGTATAATTAACTTATCCCACTCAGCAGACATCAATGGCGTACTTGTTGAGATTTTAATAGTATCACGTGGAAGGTTTTTTTTTTTTTTAACTCAAAGCCAGATTTAAAAATAGTTGCGACTGATGTGCAAGAATCTATCTTAAAGTCCTTCACATCTCGCTTGTCCCTTTAAGCCCCTTTACCAGTTGCGTAGATCCTTCATGAATGAAACCACGTGACCAAACATCATATGACGTCTGGCTCCGGTGCAGGAGAAAGGGATCAACAAGACGACCACGAGTCAATTAAAAAAAAAGAAGGCGATAAGCGCCGCTAATCTGCGATTAATATCTCGCGGTGTCCTTTCGCGATTAAAAAGTCACATCGATTATCGCGCATCAAAGAGGGCCCCTTCCGATCTGGTAAGTGAAAGTGAAGTTTATTTTGTAAACAGCGGGGGAAATCGTTTTGCTGAGTGTGCACGCCTTTACTTTCCTTTCGCCTGCTTGACATTTTGTGGCGTGTGGTTTTAAAGTATGTATCGTTCGCGGAATAAATGGTGAAATAAACTGCAGCTACTGGGTGATCGCGGCGGGGGGGGGGAGGAGGAAGAGGATACATAATATCTGGAGTTTAGAGGAGCTAGACTGATGGGGGGATTCCCTGGTCCGGGGCGGGAGTCATGGAGATACTCGTGCTTTCGTTGCAGCGAGCGGAGGAAGTAGTGACAGCTAGGGGGGTTTGTCGGGAGATGAGCAGCTCGGCGGCGCGCCGGAGCCGGACCCACTTGCTGTAAAGCAAAAAGCGGCTGCGAGCCGGAGCCGCGGCGCCCTTCCCCGAGCTTGGCTGTCTGTTACAATTTCAGGGAGAATAATAAGAAGGTAAGGTCTGCGCTGGCGATGCGCCGGGCTCCGCCGGCACTTCTGCTGATCTGATATTTCCGCGTTAATCTGCCGGCGGCCGCTTACAGCCGCGGCGTCCGACGGAATGCGGGCGCCGCGTCCCCTTCGCTGCCAGATGCCCAATATGACAGATCTGGTTTTCATGTCAGCCCGTTAGCTTCAACAAATGAAGCGATTTCTCCGACGACAGCTGTACGTTTCATTTTGATAGTGATCGCGATATACCCGCAAGTGATTTCAATTACAAAGTCGGGCGAGCATCTGACGGTAGGTGCTGATTCATCACGTTGGATATAATGTAATATAACGTAATGTAATGTGATTATGATTTGGCAGTCAATATGATGCTATGGTAACACGGATCCGGTGGACAAAGGTCTAGATGCAGTTTGGAGATCAGTGATGCTATTGATGGCAAACAGGGGGGTGAGTGGGAATGCTGGGAGACGAGCACCAAGGGTGGCGAGGGTGGCCGTGATGCTGCGGAAAGCGGTTAACAAAGGGTGTCTCAGATCTCAAGGCTCTGATCTCAAAGATGGTATATCGGGGGCTTTCAGTCCTACAGGTTTCTGCCTGCACTGTTGACTGAAAGCCCCGGTGAGGGTGGGGGGGTATTTCCGCCTAAAAAAAACATCTATACTGCTTTTTGGTTTGCGATGAAATGTCATTTAAGGGAAGGCGCAGTTCTGTCAATTCCGTCGCCCGGTGCTTGTCTTTGGCATACTGTCGCAGATTTGCATTTTTGGATTTGCTCCCAACCCCCCCCCCCACACACCCAAGAAACAAACGCAGAAATAAACCACCATATCACTTGTTGTCTTGTTGAGATGTTCCACCAAGGCGGCGCCCTAAAATGCCTTCGACGCGGGGTCGTGCTACCTCGGGTTCGTCTGTGCGCCACCAAGTTTGGATTTTGTTCTTTTGTCTTATTGCGCGGTTTGTGTCGTTTTGGTGCAGTTCAAATATTGCTGCAAAGTTCTCTCAGTAGACACATTCACGGCAAAGTACCTAACTTTTCTCAATTTCGGACAAGGGCATATTGTAAAATACCTTTTCTAGAAAATGAATGTATAGTACATCACGCATATCTAACTGTTATGTTGTATGTTATGGGATCTTTTGCATCCTCTATTGTTAGGATCTCACTATGAATTTGTGTTGCGGCTTTTACCTGTATGCACTGTAACGGAATGCTGAAAGCCAGATTCTCGGTCTAACGTGACTGCTGATAACCTGCCTAGAAATGGCATTAGATAAAAAAAGAATGTTTTTGACTGTTGTGGCGTCATTTTGGTCCCATCTGCCGTCCGCCACAATCCAGGAGAGCGTCACTGTCATTTGGTCTGCATTATAAGGCTGAGTTTTAAAGAGTGATAGCTGGAACTGGCCCCAGCATGGTCAGAGCTTATTCAATGAACCTTAAGGTTAACTAATGGGTGCTGTGATGATACATTCACCGTTAACTACACTGGAAGTGGCGATGTCTTTGGTGTGGCTCATATCCCGCTATCTGTAATCAGATTTTGCCTGCATTTTCATTTTCAGAATTGATATCATTGGCCTGGAGGCCTGAGTCACAGTCAGGGTGCTTCAACTGTTTGGGGTTCGCGGGATTGAAACCCTGTGCTGTCATTGAGGGTGAAGGTTCCCTCTCTGTTTCCTTTTAAAAATTCAGAATCAGTGGGATGACAGGGTGAAATGTGATCCAGCAATGTAAAATTGTAAGCAGGGTTTCCTGGATGAGTGTTTTTCTCACTATGATGAGGACGCTCTCGAGGCCTGGACTGGGCATGGCTGCAGTATGACTGTGTGTTGAAATGTAAGGGATTAGATTTAGAAATAAGCAAATGATTCCTTCATTTCCATGCAGCTGACATTCCAAACTGGGTAAAGTTTGTAGCTCAGTATCTCAACAGAAGTCTTTAGACTTGGATATGGGTGATGGCTCCAACATTCTCTACAGGAGAAATTAGTGGCTGTAATGGGCAGTGGACCTCGTCATAGATTTTGAATGATGCAAATTAGAGGTGAGAAACTGGTTGCTCCACAGATTATTTCATTTATTTGATTAATTGGGACAAAGAGCTTTATGGATTCACCGCTTGTGAGGGGTTGCCTACATTTAGATTCCCTGTGACTGTGGGTTGGGGGACACAGACGTACCCAATGTCCAAGACTGAGCTCTTTGATTCCAGGTAACTCCTGATCCGTCTGTAGCCAGAGGAGGATTCAGGGCGCCGGAGGTAGAAGCAGGAACTCCCCAAAACTTAAGAAAGATGAAGCCGTGGTTCTTATCGGCTGTGGTCTTCTGGTGCAAGAGCCCCGAAATACACAAGCAGAAATTAATCGGCTAAGAAAAACCAAGAGTGGGGTGGGGGGGGGTGGGGGTACTGTGGCTGTCGTTATGGGCAAAAGGCAACTTTTAGTTATGATGAAATGCTTTGTAAGCTAGACTGGCTCCAGTCCGGGTACTGCTCCCCGGCTGGTTTTACAGCTCGACTCAGGAAAGGTGGCTCAGAGCCGAAGGGAAATGATTTCTTTTGCGAAATGGCGTCGCTGTGCCTTAGCATGGCTGCTGGGTTTTCGTGTGCCTGAAAGGTGTGGCAGTTTTATGCAAAGTGTGATGACATGACCGATTATATATTAACCGGAGTGGCCGGGATGGGACTGATCAGCACTTAAGCTTTGCTCCCAGTCTGTCTTTCACTAGCTCCTTTCAATAACTCCTTGTACTTGTCTAGCTTTATTCATAGTTATATATCCACTTCAGGGAGCATCTGATGTACCCCTCACTGTCAGAAAAAGGGTGCAGCCCTGCTATATTACTGTTCCCCATGGTACAAGCAATACTAATATACCCCCAATGGTAAAAAAGTCAATTTCTGTACCTTAAATTAGACTAAAAGGTACATTTACCTACAGCCAGGGTGCAGTTGGCAGACCCTTGAGGGTACAGCCCTAGTGACAAGTAATTGTTACCCTCAAAGGTACAAACTGGTACTTTTTTTTCTGACAGTGCTGTTAGCTAGAATCCGACTGAATGTTTTAGAAAAAGTTGTGAAAAATTAATAAAGATCTTGACAGTGTTGCAGCAACAGACCTCTACATAAAGCCTTACAGATGTGCTGTAATGTGAAATGGTGATTATTATGAATTATAATTAAGTTGTAAGTGGATCATAGCCTATAATAATGTGATAAGCGTTCTTTAAAACGTGTTGTGACATCAAGTTGTTTTGAGGTTTTTTTTTTCTTTTTCTCCTGATTAAAAAAGTCATCACTTAACTGGAATTGGACGTATTTACATATTTGCAGAATTTGTAAGAGTTACGCAACATTGCCATCATAGCAACTGAAAAGTTCTTCTTTAGTCGCGGCGACAACCGTGTTCTGGGGAACGGGCACGATAGCCGCCGAAAGCCCCTTCTCACGTCTCGCCACTTTCACTAAAAAGTGCCCGAATCTCCACATTTCACTGTCGGCGCCACAGGTGCGGCGTGCGAGCGATGGACCTGTGTTTCACCTGGATCTGCATCACTGCTGCAGTCGCGAGGGGCCGCGTGCAAATGGGATTTCTGATTGTCCTGTATTAAAACTGAAGGGTGTGGGGCACCTTATATGGCATTTATATCATCCAGGAACCCCCCCCCCCCCGCCATTCTCAGTGCATTTTCTGTTTGTCATCGCATACAAGCTGAGTTCCTATAGCGGCAAAGGTGTCTCAATACTTCCGTTTCCCTCTGCGTGTTATGTCGTGTTCCTTCTTATTTTACTCGCTGCTTTTTATTTATTCATTCTGCCTTTGTCTCTCCTCTTTCAGTACCTGTTAATTTCCATACCCCCCCGGTTGTCCGCTCCTTGTCTGTCCACTTTAAATTCGTTATTGGAAACCGGTGCCGGACGGGAAGCTTTAGTAAATGAGCGTGACCCGGCCAAAGGATTCCAGCGGGAGGGGGCGTTTTGAGAAGGAAGGTTTAGTGGTGCCCCTTGTCACTGCGGGAGGGTCGAGGAGTTCGGGGGTTCATGTCGGATGTGGAAAACCTGTTTCAGGTGAAGGTTATGAATGAGTTAGTTTAGTTAGGGTAAGTTTCACCTGAAGCACAAAGGACTTCTACAGATGTGTGCCTATTTCTCAAGGTTGCAATAAGTTTGGGGGTCACCCTAGGGATCTTCTTTTTTTATTACTATTATTCAGTATTGTTTTCGTTAATTGATGTGTTGTTTTTTTCTGGGCGGGCGTCTCCGGCTGTGCAGGCTGTGCTTTGCCTGCTGCCAAGTTTTCAGTCTTCAGAACAAGGACTCGTGTCTCCTATGAGGTCGCTCCTGGGTCTCTGTCCACTTCCCTTCCCTTTGTTGTTTTTTTTTTTTAAGCCCGCCCCCGATGCCCATTTCTCCATCATTCGGCGGCCTTTGCCTCTCTTCCTCGCGTAAAGGATGAGGCCATCAGCTCCTGCCCATCACCGGTGCTCCCGTCTGCGGCCACCTGCGGCTGTGACTGCGCAGAGCAGAGATTACGACGTATAAACACCCAGGTGCCTGTTTGGGGGGGGGGAGGGGGGGGCTTAAGCCAATGGCTCGCGGCGTCAGTAACGGATCCGCGATTATTTTTAGCCGGCAGGTCACGGGGGTGATTGGAGAAGAGGGCATCGCTCGTCTCTTTTTGGAAAGCGACCCTCTGCGTGCCCTTGAAGGAGACAATCTATACCCACCCCCCCCCCGGCTGTTTTTACGGTGCCAGCGGAGGTTCGACAGGGGCTTCCCTCAGCTTCTGCCCCCCCCACCCCAGACACGAGTACCGCAGGTTAAAGGCCGGCTGTCCATGCATGGGCTGCTTCCCGACACCGGGCGACACCGGACACCGGTGTTTGCTGGACGGATAAATGCTGACTGACACCCAACACAGTGCTCCAATCCTAAGAGTAATAGGGCTAGCACCATGTAATGCTTTTTAACGCATTGGGGTGACTTTGTCTTCCTGGATACCAAGATCCCCCCCCCCCCCCCCACCATGCTGAACCTTACAGGCTCAGGAAATTGAGTCCCTGCCTCTGCAGTCGGGTGGTGTCCCGGCCTGTGCCGCAGGATGGCGATTGTTCGTCCTGCCGGGAGGTGCTTCCCTCGCCGAGCGTGTCTCCGGTCGGGGATTTGGCGAGGCTGGTAAGTGTCGGCCGCCTGCCCTGCTTTGCGGTCACAGTGCCAGCCCTTCCCCGCACCTCTAGAGGCGATGGCGTAAACCGGTACTTTCCATAGAGATGCACACGGGGTTGGGGACGGGCCACAGACCGGGCTGGGGATTACCCCAGCGTAAGGGGTGACGCGCAAAGCTGCATGTGGCTGTCTAGCGCGCTGTGAGGCAGGTGTACTGAAGGAGGCCTTCTCGCTATGCTGGGGGTGCAGCTTCGAGCTTTGTCCCGGGAAAGGGGGCCGGAGTGTCCTCCCTGAGCCGACGCGTTCCGTATCTCCGTTGCTAGCTCCCTTCGTCTTTGGATCCTTGCCGCCTCGCTGTCCTCCAATCACCTCTCTTTCAGTGGTTGTTTATCACTTTCTCTATGCAAACTTTGCTTTTTGTGATTTTTTTTTTTTTTTCGTGTGAAACTGGGTGTTTTCTGGAATCTTTTTCACAATCTGAGAATCTTTTCCTGTGGTGCGCGTGGGACACTGGCCTGAGGTGACCCCCCCCATGTCTGAAACTCCCTTTGTAGTCTTGTGCGGTTTCAGAGACCCGGCCGAGGAAGTGGCTTTTCAGTGGCTTTGTGGGGGTGGGGGCGGGGGGGCCTGCAAGCTGCTGTTGCTGCACCGTGACATGAGCAGGAAGCCGGATGTTTCTGGGGGGGGGGGGGGGGGGGGGGAGGGGTTTATAGTTTTTTATTAACCCTCTTGCACGGGTTCGGGGCCGGGAGGGGGGAAGGTGCCCTTTAACGCACCCATTCCCCCCCCAAGCGAA
>JAODKM010000088.1:3126097-3140561 GCA_026780845.1 Petrocephalus sullivani
GCGGCCCGGGGGGCGCCCCCCCCCCCCCCCCACACCCACTGGGAGGGGGGGGGCTCGGGCCTCCGGTCTCCCCCCCGGGGGGGGCCTCGCAGTACGGAAGAGGGGGTGCCCCCCCCCCCCCCCCCAGCTCCATTCAGCCCCCTCTGCCGCTCGTTTATGGGGGAATGTATCATAGTCGATGTTTGGTAGACTTGGTCTCAGTTCAGCTAAATTTGTCTGAAAAGGTCAGTACTTATTTCAAGGACATGGCCGGAAGTTGGTCATGTTTGTTTTAAGTCTCCCTGACAGCTGTGGTTATTCCTCAGAGCCTTATGGGCTCCTCTGTCCGCTCAGGCGTTCAAATTAAAGTGGTTAATAGCAGGATCGAGCCGCAGATCTGCCCCCGGCTGCTCCTCCCGCGTGTCACTGTTTCCCCAGAAGGGGGCAGTCACGAGTAGCAGGCCGGTGACTCCTGTGAGGCACTAGTGGAGTTGAGATGTCTGAGCCTTCGAGGACCATCACTAGGTTACTTAGCTGATTTTGTTTGATATCTAGAATGACTTGTATAAATGTACAGTTTTATGTTTTTGACCCCGACATAAAACCTCTGCATATTTTCCAGAATAAATTAAAAGTTAAAGAGCTTTCCTGTGGGCTGCAGCGTCAGCGTGTCTCCCGGGAGCCCGGGCTGAACTGTTCCTGCTCGCTTTCCTGTGTCGCTGCTCCTGCCGTAAATCCCGGCTCTATTAACGGGCAGACGGCCGCTTCAGAAGCACGCTTACATTTAGCTGCCTGGCTGGCGCCGCACAGTCGCCTCGCACGGCCGCACGTTTTTCACCAGGTTAAGTACTTTGCTCTAGGGTACAACAGCCGGGCCCTTCTGGGAGCGACCCAGTGACCTGTGACCTGGCACAGTTAACAAACCGCATGCTGAGGCTGGTCTCCATGTGCTTTGACCACCAGCTTCTTCTCTTGCCTTTCCTCCTGCCTCCTCCTTCTTGTTCTCCTTCTCCTCCTCCTCACCCTCCCAGGGAGCTGCAGTCCCTGGCCGACCAAGAGAGCATCTCTCCAGCTGCCATCAAGAAGACGACGCTGGACAAGGTGCTGCAGCAGCCGGGCCTGGCGGCAGCGGTGGGGCCCAGGGCGGCCGTCAGCCTCTTCAACAAGAGCTACCCGGGCCGTAAGAAGAACTGAGGCCCCGCCCCTGAGTGGGCGTGGCCAGGGCCACACTGTGGGCTGGATCCTGTGCATATAGATAGTCAGACAAACATGCACACGTGTGCTAATGAAGCCTTCTGTATCAGTAAGGAGTCGGGGTGGGGGGTATGACCTCCGTCTGAACTTGGAGCTGCAGGCTGGGAGTGTTGGCTCTGGATAAATCAGTTTTTCACGTTTACATTGTGTGGGGGCCCCCAGCCCCAGTCCTTGTAATCTGCAGTATTACGTTCCGGGCCCTCCAGCCTCGGTTTCCTCAGAGCCTCGTCTCCGGGGACCACCGCCACCCACCTCACTGCCGGAGCGACAGCCACTTTAAAGCCAGCTCCAGGAAGGCTTCTCCCACCCCCAGGAGACGTATGACATGTTCTGTGGCAAATTCTCTCTCTACCTGGTGGATGGCGGCTTCCTCTCGCCCCCGTCCCGTGACCTGGCCTTTCCCGCACGCCGTGTCTGGAGTCGAGGCTGTCTGTCTATTGTACCTCGTTACATTAGCCATGCATTTTTGTCCCCCGAATGCCCGGCTTGGTGCTCTTTGTGTTGGAGAGATACCTTGGCAGGGTTTGCAGGTTATGGACGGGAGCGCCTTCAGTCAACCTCCTGCTCTCTGCAGTACAGCCCTGACTAGCTGTCAAAAATAAAGAAATATATGTATTTGTACTGAGATGTAAGAACCCCTGCCTTCTTATTAAATCTCTAAATTGGTTTGTACAGACGACATGTTTCATACAGTATTAAAGGTGCTTCTCCTCCAGTGTTGTTTCATTTTGGCGCCTGCAGGGGGCGTGATGGGGAAGCTGAGCAGTCTGCCGGAGGGTTCGCGCGCGGTTTAGTGTTACGCGGGGGCCGCGGATTAATTCCTTTCGCTCGCTTCCTTCCTTCCTCAGGCGTGGACGCCGTGCCTCAAGGGCTTGAACGCGGACCAAAATATTCCCGCCGTTTCTTTAAGAGCCAGCCGCACCATACGTTTAAGATTGGTGTCAAAAATCTGTCTGGGTATGTAAAGGTGGGGGTCACAGCCGGCCTGCCTGGCTGCGTGATTTACTCCTGCGGTCAGGATCCCGCTGGACGGGACTTACTGTGGCACTATGATTACTGTCATTCAGCTTTGGGCTGAGGTGATACGAGGCACCTAAGGGGCTTTTCCGCTCCCTGTTATGGCTATTAGGGGTGGGGCTGAGGCTTTGGAGGGCGGGTTCTCTGCACTAGCAGCCTATCACAGAACCAAAACCCCTCATAGTGCTTTTGAAGGCTGTAGAGGAAAGTAGAGGTTCAAGAGGACCCTCCAGGGCCCAATGACCCTGTGGCTGTGAGGTCCATGCTCCTTCTGGGGCCCGGCAGCGGTGTGGTTGTTCTATATTTCAAACGGTTACTTTAGACATGATTTGGTTTGTTACAAAATACTGGCCCATTCAGAAGAGTTCTATTTATATAGCATTATTTCCTGGAGGTGTGTAGCTTTCTGGGGGTAAGGCTCCGTGCCCACATCCGGAAGGTCGTGTATTTGAATTCTGTGGTCGGCAGAGTCATGTTATCAGCGTTGGACCCTTGAGCGAGGCCCTTAACCCCCCTGCTCCAGGGGCTCGGGGTGCTGGCTGGCCCTGTTCTCTTACCCCAAGCTTTCCCTAGGTGGACATCGCTTTGGAAAACAAGCCGACAAATGGCTGTACTCAGAAACGGTTCAGGAATCGTGGACAGACAGCGGGCATGAATGAAGTTCAAGTGACTCGAGACGAGGCAGAAGCTTGTGGAGGGAAATCCCGGCGTTACAGGTGCCCGGGGTGCCGATATGCTGAAAATCCCCTTCTAGTTCCTCCTGCCATTGTTCCGAAAGCCAGGCTGATATTGTGAAGGGGAATTCCTCTGCTGGGGCTGTTCCTCACATCTACTGTTGTCAAAGCATAACGAAAAGTCATAAAAGGGGCGTTTACACTGCCCTGGTACATGCCCCACAGTAGGTAGTTTCTTACAATCACCAGAGAGTTTTTGCCTTAATGTTTTTAAGGAACAGGGAGCCAAAAGAAAATGGGTTAGGCTTCTTCTTAATGTAAGAGTTAGGACCACCAGTCTATGGAGGTGAAATGGTTTTATAATTTTATTTTAGTACTTAAAGACCCGCAAACGGTCACAGCCCCGCAAAGCAGGCCATGGCCTCCCGTCTCTGGCTGTCTCGCTGTACAGGGCGCCCAGCCAGCAGATTCTGAGGTCAATCCACTTCAACCGAGAGCTGGAGCCAAGTACATGGCGGACATCACCGAAGATGTCTGATTTCAGAACCAGAATTTAGCTTAAGACCTAAAACGCTGTTTGACAGACGCCGGCTCTGGCACTGAAACTGGAAAATGGCGCCTGGCGACCTCATGGGGTGGGACTGTCTGGGAAACGGAGGCAGCCTCGGGGCCTGGAGGAGAGAGAGCAGGCAGAAGTGGCACAGAGCTGCGAGGACGCGGGCCGTCTGCCACCACGCTAAGCTGTAAAGAGGCATCCCGGCCTTTAACTTATGTGTTTGCATTTTAAACCTTTCGTAATTGACACTACAACTAAGATCAGGAAATTAGGAGCTTGTTTGGGTCTGTGATGTTCCATAACGCTTGATAGGATTTTGGCGAGATAGGCCTTAAATGGCAGCTGAAGGGTAAGTGTGTGGTGGCTGATGAGGGAGGGGTCATAAAAGCGGATAGCAGCTTTATATCTGCTAGAGCAATGGAGCTCTTGTCTGACTGGAGGACGTCCTTTGGCTTCATATGATGAGCAAAAGATGTGGCTTTGAAGAACATTCCCCAGCTGTTTCCTGTTGCTATAGATATACCTCATATCCCTGACGTTATTTAAAAAACGAGTCAACTATTACGAGTACCAAAGACCTAATAAAAGAAGGCTTGTGCTGTTTGAAGCAGAAAGGAGTGAGAAAGGAGGAGTGTTGGCATCTGTGGCACAGCTCCTTTCAGCACCCATGATTCCTACGGAAGGTACGGCCATTCCACGTGGAATCGCGATGACAGGAAGTCTTGCTCGGGGAATTTACAAAATATTTAAATAACTTCCCTCCAGCTCTTTACAAAAGTAGTGAACGGGACATCAATGGCTGCTTGGAAGGCGCCAAATCCCTCATCAATATATCCACGCCAGAGGAGTGATCCAAGTGGAAATGGGCTGGCACTCCAAGCATAAATAACCCAGATAAAATCTGGCAGAACCGTCGCGGTGTCCACAGTAGGAGCAGAGGTATCCAAATGACCTGTAATATTCAAGAGCATTGTTGTAATGCCCTGGAAAATCTGCTTTCTTGTGCAGCAAAGCAACAAACTATCATCTTCTCAGCCTGTGACTGTTAGAAGGGACATGAAAAAGCTCACACTCAGTGCCATTGGTCCCACTAAGGAGGAGGCCACCCCAAAGCCAACACAGGTGTTCATGTCACATAAGGTCATACAGGAACTGAACAGTTCAACTTATTTTTATATAGCACCTCTCACAACAGAATAGGCCCAAGCTGTTTTACATGGGTGTGTTGTGATACATTCCAGCACGATTAAGGCAGAATAAGACACGATCTTTCACAGTGTGGCGAACTTCTCCTCATCTGCACTGCACAGAGTGATGAACCTCTCCCCATCTGCACTGCACAGAGTGATGAACCTCTCCTCATCTGCACTGCACAGAGTGATGAACCTCTCCCCATCTGCACTGCACAGAGTGATGAACCTCTCCCCATCTGCCCTGCACAGAGTGATGAACCTCTCCCCATCTGCACTGCACAGAGACTCTGCCTCCCTGGGAGGCTCCTTTTATGCCCAGTCATCTTACTGACCTGTTGCCAATTAACCGAATTAGTTGTGAGATATTCAACCAAGTCTTTTGTTTTAGCATTATACAACTTTTCCAGTCTTCTGTTGCCCCCGTCCCAGCTTTTTTGAAACATTTTGCTGGCATTCAATTCAAATTGAGCCTGTATTTGCCATAAAACAACACAGTTTCTCGGTTTCAGCATTTGATGTGTAGTCTTTGTTCTGCTTCCAATTAAATATAATCCCAGGGCACAAGGCAGGGGATGCACGTCCAATCCCAGGGCACAAGGTAGGGAATGCCCGTCCAATCCCAGGGCACAAGGCAGGGGATGCACGTCCATAGCAGGGCACACCAATCCACTTAAACTGTGTGCCTTTGACTCTACAGACAGAGCCAGATTGGGATTTGGCCACAGAACCATGAAACTACCTAGAATAGGGACATTTTGGTCATTGGCTACAATGGCACTACATGCTTAAATTGGGAACTTATAAAAAATGCGGAGTTTGGATGCTTGGCTTGGATTTGCACAGCTTCCTTTAGCAGTGAGTCTAGTAATGCCTTTTTAAGAAATTCACACTATCCAGGGCATAGATCCAAATTTCCACACCAAATATGGGGGCCAGGGAGAGCACTGACAGATGGTGATATCGCTTCATTAAAAAGTGACACCTCAGCTAAAAAAAAACACCCTATTAAAACAAATAACTTAATTAAGCTAATTAATTAATGACCATGCACTTACTATTGTATGTGACGAGAGAGACCTTTGCCTTACCGAGGGCGGTCACACACATTGCAGCTCTAGGGGAAGGAGCAGGGAGTCAGTTACGGCCCAGAATCTTCTAGAATTACCTTTTGGTTTCTGCTCCAGGATCTCTGGATCCAGTTTTTGACAAGCCTCAAGTCCATTAAATGACAGGTAATGATTTTGGTCAAGCTATCAGGTAAATCTATTTTCAATTTACATATAGTTAAAAAGGCCATATATCAGTGTCCATAACTTAAGGTTATTAACACAAAGTTTCATAGCCTCAGATCTGAAGAACAGACACATGCCTCCAGCATTACTGAGCTATCAGCTTAAATTCTGCAGTGTTGTCTTGTCTTGACAATTCTAGATTCACTGCATATTTTTTGAGATATGCTTGCACTGAAAGAAACGCATTTCTTCAATTTATGGTACTTAAAATACCAACACATAATTTTATCATAATCCTTAACTAAATATTATCAGTTTTAATAATTTTTCCACCAATTATCAAATTCATTAACTCAGTTCTGCAATATTGTTTCAGGAGCATAAACCAACCACATCAAGTTAAGCTAAGTCATCTGGCACAATCTTTCACACAAATCTCATCTGCAGTGGGTCTGTACCAGTTAGCAGGCCCCACACCTACACCTACCCAGCAATTTCCTAACAGCCCATAAATTTGGACATTTGGAATGAAATTCACTTACTGTTCCCCGGTTTTAGGACACCTCACATGCTGCTGAGAGCTTCAAGTTTTCATTTTTGAACACCTGTACGCTGAGCCTCTGCCCGGGCTGACGCTGCCCACAGCTATCATTTCCCTGTCTCCTTGGTCTAGACTGCTCCCGAAATACTGTTGCTATCTTTTGTTTAAAAATAGTTTTCCCCTATGGTTTATTTGTCATTTAGCAAGTCCAATCATTCCATAATAATGGCCTCCTTCGAAATCTCATTATTTCCCAATGCACCATTTGAAGCTGAAGAAAATACAATGTTTTAATAACCATTACTGTGTGTCAACACAATATTTAATATTTTTAAACATATTTGTAAATAATACAAAATGAAAGTTTACCGGGTAACTGGATAACCGAATTGACAGTTTTATACACAGAAAGCTTACACTTTATCCAGATGAAAATGTTGTTCAAATTCCCACTGGAGACAAGATAAGGGCGCCAAATTCCCACCAGGCACGTCTCATGAAAGCAGTACAGTTGTCACTCAGAGGCAAAATACTGCACTGCCAAACCAGCCCAAAATAGACGTTTGTAGAGATTTCTCCTGGCTACCATAGAGACTGGTTCCACCATTGGCTGCTGGTGACAGTCAGTGGTGTGATGGGGACGCGGGGACACTGCCACCCGTGCCTGCCTTTCATGCCGCATGCTTCGGGTTTGCGGGCCTTTTCCGGGCACGGCTTTCAGCGGAGGGCTGCGGCGCTTTGCCACTATTACGCAGTCAACGAGAGTATATTGACCAGCCGTGGGCTGTAATGTAAAACACGGAAGGAGAAGAGGGAAACTTTGCCACTTATTTCCGAGCCGCGATGTTTCCTTAATCTCCCTCCTCCCGCCGCCGTGCGCTGACACCCCGGCGCTCCTCTGCGGCCCCGATAACTAGACCTGCGGGATGCCAGTGCAAATTCAAAACCAAAGTTTTAAGAAACTGATGGGTTTTTCCCCTCCGTCGCGAAGCACAATGCTCCCGTGAGCTTCCCAAAGATGACAAGCGGCAGCAGGATTTAGCCCGATTGCAGACCCCCATCAGCCCGCCGCTTAATGCGCTGCGTGCGCTGCCTGTTTGTTTGCGCGCCCGAGAGCGTCTTTGAGGGAGCCGATCGAGTGTTTCGCTAATCCCTCTTTTATTCCAAAGGTTATCCTCCACTGGCTTGCGACGCTCGCCGCTCAGATAAACCGGCCTCCAATACCTTTCATTTGCTTCTCATTACGTCTCGGCATCGGCTGCGTTTTATTCCGGAGCCGCGGCGCTTGTCAGTCGTGCTGCGGAGGGTCTGGGAAATGGGAAAAGGGGTCAGGGGCATGCACGCCACGTCTCTGATGGGCGATCGGGCTCAGTGAATCCCTGATATTCTGTCCGTCTCTAAACATAACCGATGCTTTGTTGCCGGCTCCCTGGGCGCCGGTGTCCATGCAGCGAATAGCCCCGCGGCCCCCGGCCTTCAAATTACCGTCGGATAAGCCTCGCATCCGCCTGCGTATAAACCTTTACATAAAAATGACCATTTTCAAAATTAATAGCATTTATTTTGTCACCCACGCCCTACTGTAATGCCAGCTTTGTCCTTGATAGTAAATGTATCTGGGCATTTTTGAATGTAGGCTTTCAGTGTTTCCAATAAGCCTGTATTACTCTGCCCAACAGGTCCATCGCAAACACCTGTTCGCAGCCTTTTAACGGGAATCTACGTGGGGGATGGCTTAGAGCCCTTAAAGGCTGTGATGCGGTACACTCTCCTTTGCCTAATTCCGACCATTGCAGGTGGGCTGCAGACTGAGACACAGCGCTTAATACACACGCCAGAGCATGATGCAAGATGTTTTCCAAAATGGAAGGGTACCTGGCGCAGTGACAAAAAGAGTCTCTATTTTTTTTTTCCTTGTTCCCTACTCAGGAGAAGCTCAACCCTTAATACCCCCCGGGGCGGGTGGCTGGCTGGCACGTGCGAGGTCCAGCAGCCTGCAGTCCTGGGACTCTTGTGGAAAAAAGCAGATTATATTACAGCGCGGAGGGGCTGGGCCCTGAATTTCAGGCCGGTGGCTGCAGTATAAATAGCCGGGCCACAGAGGGTCGGGTGAAGCCGGCATTCCGTTTTATTTAAATCTTTCTGACTCACGGGTTGAGGGTCATATCAGTGTTTCACCGCGCCGTACAACGCGAGCAGGGCTCTGCTGTCTGTGTCTCTGCACCGTGATGCTATTGTGCGGTCATGTCGGCCGACATGAAGTATTTGCAGGCGGCGATCTACACTGCCACACGCTCACTGAACCCAGAGCGGGAGTCTCCTGTAGGCTGTATGCTCTATTCTGCTGGTGACTCTGTGTTCAGCTGGCCGGACCATTTCAAATCGTCCGAATCTCGATTTCGGGTGGAGGCCCCCTCCTCGCCGGGCGCGGCAGATTCTGTGTGCAGTATGACCCTCCGCATCTTCCAGGTGCTGAGCTACGGGAGGCCGGAAGGTGGATTTATGGTCATATTCCAATGGGTCAGAAGAGCCCCTGGCCACTATCGTTACAAAGGGGATGTTTGAGGACAATCCGTTTCCCTGTGGCTGCTGTCAATAATTGTCTGTGGCTTCCTCCTTCTCCTAACCTGTCGCTTATCAGATCCGATGGTCCTCTGGATGAGCACCGAGGCAGAGTGTCCCTCAGGGCCTGGGGCCACCGGGGTCAGCAGGGGATTTGCCTGATAGCCCTTTACACCCAGCATTTATTATAAATGGCCTCTGCAGGATTTATTCCAAAACAGGCTGGAGTCAGGGGAAAGCCTGTTTAAATAATACATTTGCACAAAAAGGTTATTAAAAATAATAAAAATGCAAAATTAGAAACCATTAAAGGATACATTTATTTTATACGAGATGCTTAGTTTAGATGCTGATGGATGTCTCATTCAAGCACATGCCAGAAAATAAAAGTATAACCCATGCCATTAATTTCTTGGAGGACTCTGTGTGGAGGTCGTCATGGTTCCCCGCAGGTAGGTCTGTTAGCGCACAGTGCAGAGACACGTGGGCTAGCCCGGTTGGCATCTGCATTGGCTACATGTTAGCGCTGCGATGGGCCGGCACCCTCATACCCTGTGCCCTGGGCTCCCTGGGATAAATGTAAACCTTTCCGGGATAAGTGGTTGGCTTATGGCTAGAAGGACAATACAAGGACGATAAGCACTCCGTTACTTGAATTCTTCAGACAGCACGGCGTTTGGAAACACCCTGGATTTTCAGTGAAATTTCTCCCTCAAGTAAAATGTCAATTTAACTTTCTCCCGAATAAATAGGCATGCCGGTGTATATATTATTTGTATTATAGAATCCTACACAATCGTTGTTTTAGTTATTACAAAGGGGTACAGGGTTCGTCTAGTGGAGGAGCCTGAAACAGTAGTTACATTACAGCATCGTGCGTTTTGTACAGTTGCTGATTCCCTTGTATAGAAGGAACGTCTACCACAACCGTTCACGCCACTATTCGTTTTGCTGCGCTTCCTTCCTTATACGAGTCATCCGCGTGTCAAGTTGCAGCTTGCAAACATTATCTAGGTTAATTTTGCCTGTAATGGTCAGTTATTTTATCTGTTCATTTCAATTGACCCATTCTGTTTTCTCCTATGATCGTACACGCTTTGAAAACCCGGGAATCGGCGTCGGAAAAATAAGTATTAGCATTTGGTCGTGAAATATCTTAGACGCTTGATTTTTGTTTGGCGTCTTTGGGAAGTTCCTGCTACGCGCTTTAATGGCTAAGGTGTGTACCCATCGCACCGCGTTTAAGGCAGTGCGGAATAAAGCCGCCTATTATATCGTATCCTCCGCAACCGACGAGATTTCTCTCTTTTAAAGTGTAATCTACTGCTGATCCTATTATTATAAATAATAATACACAAACGAGATACTGTCGCATTCCTTTGGT
This sequence comes from Petrocephalus sullivani, assembly GCA_026780845.1. Taxonomy (NCBI): domain Eukaryota; kingdom Metazoa; phylum Chordata; class Actinopteri; order Osteoglossiformes; family Mormyridae; genus Petrocephalus; species Petrocephalus sullivani. The sequence continues at coordinate 3,136,490 of JAODKM010000088.1, forward strand.
GTATTGAAATGCAACAGAATGAATGAATGTAATTAATATGTATAGAGTGATGAAATGTGAATTTTTCATTTATATTTATATGGTCAGCTTCTCCAAATGATCAATATTCGGTGTGGTTTGGCCAAATCAAAGCGCCCTATTGCCATCATTTGCAGGCAGTCTTATAACACATTCTAATTGCTGTGCACAACTTGTTGCAACATTTATTATAAAGCGAAGAGTCAGCTCGCTGCCCCCTTGCCGCGCGCGTTCGGCGGCGCGAGGCGGAAATATGCACCCCGGTCTCTTTAAGTCTTTTTTTGCCAGTTGCGTAGATCCTTCATGAATGAAACCATGTGACCAAACATCATATGACGTCTGGCTCCGGCACAAGAGAAAGGGATCAACAAGGAGAAGGCGAGGGAGTATTTTTTTTTTCTTTACAAATTACTCAGGAATAGATCTCCGCCACTTGAAAGTGCCGAGTCCCGGAGCGCTCGGCGGTACCAGGCTGCGTCTCGCCTTTGAGTTCGGTGAGTAGCGCCGGTGCCGCTGGTAATCCGGGGGGCAGCCTTGGTTATTTTAAGGCAGATGCGTTATCTAGCTGTTTTGCTGAGTGCGCACGCCTTTGCTTACCCCTCTGCTCGCCCCGTGCCTTTTCCTCGGTGGCCGCGGCTGCCTGGCGGACTTGGGCAGGGGGGCAGGCGAGCGGCACCGCGCTGGCCGTGCGGGGGAGAGGAAGCCGGGCGTGCTGATTCATCGCCGATCGGCCGCCATTCGGACGCGGGCGCCTCGGCGGACCCACCGACCGCTTCGGCCGCCTAGATGAGAGCGAGGGCTGGGGGGGGCTAGGTGCTCGGATGCGGGGAATCCCAGCTCCGGGTCCGGGCGACACCACCGGATGCGAAGTGTCACCGCGGCGCGAGCTTTGTAAGCGGGCGCAGGACTGCCGGCAAAGTTGGTGTCGTGCTGCGTCTCCTGCTGATTCTCCTGATTCTCTCTGTCCAGCGCGCAGAAATGCCGACACTTTTCTTAGGGGGACGTGTGGCGCCGTGGCCACTGGTAACACAATAGAGGTCAGGCTGGCTCCGGTCCCCCGATCGCCAGGCTCCGGTCCCCCCGATCGCCAGGCTCCCTCTCACTTTTATGCCCGATTTGCCTCTTATCGTGAATATCGTTGCCATCACTATTGTTATTAACAATGCCGCGGCGCACGTGTAGCTCTCGCCGCTGCGAATGCGTTTAAAAGGCGGCTGCCGGGACGCGAGCGCTGCTTCTGCGGCGGGGGTGGTCGAGTGCCACACGGGGGCTCCGCGGCGGACGGGCGACATGCCGGCCGGCAGCCGGCTCCGCGCTCCGGGCTGGAGCGGCTTCCCCTTTGAAACCCAAGTCGCTACATTGTCGCCGGCCACCACTTTGATACAATGTGTCAGTTTTTATCGCCCATAAACAACATTCTGCTACTTCAGCGTAACTCCGATCGCCTTTTATCTGCCGATGCGTCTCCTTTTCGCGGAGATGCTGATTCATCATAACGTAGAATTTTTTGACGTTTCCGAGCGCAGGCATGGGGGAGCCATGGCAACATGGCCCCGGCGGACAAAGGTCTGCTTCTGGGGGGGCGATCGATCTTTATTAAGGGGCTTTTTTATTCCAGGAGAGCGCCGTGTGGGCTGTATGGGAAGTGCTTTATAATCGGGTATTATCTTTAGATCAGGATCGGAGCGTAGGGAACTGACCGGTCCGGCGGCGGTAAAGGTGCCCAAGCCGAGGGTGTCTGTGCGTTTGTGCCGCCCTGCTCCCACGCCTGTGTCCATTTTACAGCTGTGGACACTCAACAGCAAAACAGAAAATGAAATGCTCTCATAACCGCTCTCATAACCATACAGCATGGCTCTTAATCACTCAGATCAGGCTTCATTCTCATGATAAGGAAAGTGTACAGATCGCTTTATTTTTCTTACCTTGACTTCACTCTAAATTAACCATTTGCCCCCCACCCCGACAAACGGTCATTTGAATCGTCTACATCAGATGCTGATAGATATGACCTTAATCAGTGTATTGGTTTGCTTACTCTCCCCGTGGGATCATTTCTGTGAGTTTGATTTTAGTCTCTTTCCTACAGCCACTGGTGGAATTCTTTAATATAGGGTAATAATCACTAATAACAACCCCACCCTGTGAAATAAATAAATACACTGTATTGGAAGACAACACATGGGGAACAAAAAATAATTATATTTAAATTTGTGTAGTATGTTAATATGAATGTTATTTGTTTTTCGTTTAGGCCAGTAATGTGGTGTTTGTTTGCTTCGTGCAGTCAGTCTGTTAGAGGCAGTATAGAAGAATCTGATTTATACATGTATGTCACATTGCATAAACCGGAGACACTTACGGGAGCCGTTAGAAACGGCCGTCATTTACTGTGTCTTTGGTTGTGCGTCGTGGAAGCTTTACGTAAAAATACATTTGGTCAACATGAAGCGGTGGTGCGTGGGCGCTCCGTGCAAAGGCGGGTCATCTCCGAACCCCTGTGCGGGTGCGGGTTCGGGTGCATGCACCCGGCGGAGGGGGAGCCGCGCGGCAGCGCGAGCGTCGGTTTGTTTTCGGCACGCGCGCGGCCCCCGTCCCGCGCCTGCTCGCCTTCTTCATACGGGCGGCATTCTGTAACATTTATTGCTGACTGTCGTGCATGGGTGTCATTCACTGATATTCATGCTGATGTGGCCCTATTAAAAAGGGGGGGGGGGGGGTCTGTGGGATTCGCCGCGATGGAGGATGAGGATCTTTTGTCTTCAAGGCATTTCCTAAAGTGCTGAGGTGCGGGGAAAAAGGCCGCGCGCTTGACAGATGGCGTTTGCACTTGTTACGTACGTTCCCGCGCGCCGGCGTCCGCGTGCCGGCTTTTTGTTGCCACGCGCGGGCGGATCGTCGCTCGGGAAGCCGATACTAACAATAATAATAATAATAATAATTAATAATAGGAATAATAACCACGCAGGGCCTCACAGCTACTTTCTGCCGTGTTTATTGACGTGTCTATAAGTGCGCAGGCCCTCTGCGGCCCGCTCCCCCCCGGGTACCGTACGCGGCCCCGCTCCCCCCCGGGTACCGTACGCGGCCCGCTCCCCCCGGACTTCGGACCTCCGCCTGCTTCCCGCAACGACGTGCCGTCTCGGTCTCGGTCTGCCCGGGGGAGGTATTTATATAGCGGGCTGTGTGTCTGCGGCCCTCCGCCGCTCCCTTAGCGGCTCTTTGGCCATGAGACACGCTTATTTTTTTCCCTCGGAATGACATTTAGTCGCTTAAAGTTATTTAAAGAACGCCTGTCTCAACTTCTGCTCTCTTTGGTCGTTCCTCGTTCTACCTTTAAGATTTGTTGTATTATTTTTGCCAAGCCTCCATCCAGAGCAACCTGCAGTTAAAGCCCGTTATAGAGCCGGCTGGTTTCACTAGCAGGGTTCCGGTTAAGTACCTCCCTCAAGGGTACAACGGGAGGCCGCTCCCGGGCCTCGAACCGGCAACCTTCGAGCAGCGAGCCCGTGTCCTTTAGCGCTAAGCGGCTTCCGTGTGGCTCCGCCACCAGCTGAAATGCTGAGAAATGCAAGGCCGCTATCTGCAGGGATGTATCACCGGGCGTGTGGAGCCGGCGGGCTGGGACGCAGAGCCGCACGGAGCCTCACACCTTGGCTGGGATGAGGGTCCCAGCAGGGGGAGAGAGAGCGCGTGTGTGTGTGTGCTAGTGTGTGTGTGTGTGTGGAGGATGGGGAGAGGAAGGTTGATGAAACACCGGGTAAGAAAGCGAAGAGCTTCTAGTGCTACTTCTGCATGACTAACGTTCCAGTGTCATGGAGCAGATACGGTTTCAGGGTAATTATTGCCTCTGTGCCTCTTGTTTTAAAACGCTGCCCGTGGAGGGGGGTTCGTGGAGTGCAGCGATCGCTCTGTGGGGGTAACTGAAAAGCTGTGCAGGGTTTGGGGGGGGGGGCCGGGGGGGGGGGAGGGATGGGGGGGGCGGTGGGGGGGGGGGATGGGGGGGGGGGGGGGGCGGGGTGGGGGGGGGTGGTTTTTTTTGGGATAATGAGGA
>JAODKM010000088.1:3149414-3160497 GCA_026780845.1 Petrocephalus sullivani
TGGAGAAGCTGGCCTCCGAGAACGCCAGCATGAAGGTGGAGCTGGACGCGCTGCGCTCCAAGTACGAGGCCCTGCAGAGCTTCGCCAGGACAGTGGCCCGCGGCCCCGTGGCCCCCGCCAGAGGCCCCATCGCCTCCGTCATCGGGCCTCTCGTTCCAGGCAAGGTGGCCACCACCAGCGTCATTACGATAGTCAAGTCAAAAACGGACGCCCGGTCTTAGTATCTGGGCCGAGCCCGAGAAGGGGTAGAGGGGGGAAGGGGGGAGGGGGGGAGCAAGAGAGAGGAGGAGCTAATCAGGCAGAACACGGTCAGTGCTTCATCACTGAGCACAGGAGGAATCTAATTGGTTTACCTTTGACGTCAAGCCCAGCCTATCGCAAGCAGTCTCCCAACAAGCCAACAGATGGGGGTGGGGTGGGGTGGGGGGGCAAGCTGTTTGAGGTGGACCCCCCACCAACCTGGCAAGCTACCCACACATCTGCCGAGAGAGAGAGGCTGGGACCTATAGACAAAAGAGCAAGGCAGCACAACAACCCACCTGGGTCTGTCACCGAAAGCGATGAACGTTTAACTGCCACGAAAGAGTGGAGGACTCCAGCCCAGCTCAGACTGGCTGTCAGCCCAGGCCAAATCAAGTCCTTTTGCGTTCGTGTGGTTTCTGTTTTCCTTGTGGTGTTCATATGGGTCCAAGTGTATCCTGATTGTGATGTTCCTAAGGCCTCTCGTAGCTCCTTCAAGATGCCATATTGATATGTGTTCTCGGCCCATGTCGTCCATCGTCCACTTAACACTGTAACACACCAGTATCCCAGTTCAGCCTCATCTTTGGTCCTTGTGGGTCACATGGGCCTTTTTTCAGGGTGAGACGACACTTTCAGCAAGGCGTTTCTCACTCTGTTACACAGCGTTGCTGCTTTGTGGCGAGCACGGACTAAACATGATTACTGCTTCAGCTAAAATCAGTATGTGTGTTCATTACGTACAAGATGCCTGTGCGCAGTGATTTGCACTGACCAGCTGTTCTCAGAAGAGCTGAAGGTTAAAAGCTGATGGGATTCTGGCTTAGAGCAGCAGCTGTAGGGTAGGATCATAAGTTTTGGTTAGAAGGCCTGTTTGTACCATTGGGGTTTTCTCTTCAGAAACAAGAGAATAACAGGGTGCACCACTATTTGAAAGACTGGATGGTCTTATTTAGTATTCAGCAGTAGAGAGGCAATCATGTCTTGATGTGCAGGTAGTAATAATAACAATAATAAATAATATTGGGTGTTGCTAAAAGGATCTGTTTGGTTAAATGTTTTCTGATCGGAGAAAAATGCTTGTTGCTGCTGGTTTTTGTAACTACGAGGTATTTGGTCCTTCACTGGCAGAGAACAGCAACGTTCCTACGATATTCCGGAATGTTCTTCACGAGCTCAAGATGGGTTAGGTACTATTTCACGCCTTTCAGATATTTGAAGATTGTTCAACTGTGTACCATCAAAGATGGAGGTCACAATTATTTAATTTGTGCTAGGTTTAAAAATAGCATTTTTTTTTTTGTCATAAAATGGGGACAGGCTGACCAACAGACATATTCTCAAGCTTTACTATAAAGTTATTGGTGTCTGTATTCTGAGGATCTTTGTCCATGTTCAAGTTTTGATTTTTATAAATACATAGAGTATCTTACATTATTTATAAAATCTTTAAAAAAAGAAAAAAAACTTGTTTGATATCTTTTTGCAATTGTACCAAAAGTGGCTTACTATTGAAGTCGATAGCTTTTTCTAGTGACTAGGCGCGTACTGTGGACTAGCGAGTGGCGTGACGTGTAAGTGACAAGGTGACAGTATTGTTCACTATATGGATGTGATGCTGTTCTTTTATTTAGAGAAACTACAGGTGATGTAAACAGGGTCCCATGGCCACCCCCTAGCCCCTCTGTCTTATCCTGACTGCACTCTTTTTCGTTACAACTTGTGCCCAGCCTTGAAGGGGAGAGGGGGGGTCACAGGCTGATATGTCTACATACTAATTCCAAGCGCCGAATGCTACAGCTGGACGTTAAGCTCTACTAAGGGATAGAAGCTCGCTGTCTGACCTGACCCTGGCCTGCTACGCTTTAGCCAATGTCCCACCTAAGCTGCCCCTCCAATCTGCCGTACCTCACTGCTCCCCTGACAGCCGGCTCGCTTTCATTGGCTGTGCGTCGTGTTTAAGTGATGTCTGTCCCGCTCGGCCCGTCGGCGTGTATCACAAGGCCCTGCAGCCTGGAAGCCTTAGCACAGTGGAAGGCCCAAGGTTGCTATGCCGGCATTAGTGTGAGGGACTCCGTTGAGGGGGGCTCCTGCAGTGTTCTGTCTATGTGACCTCTGACCCATTAAGGCTGGTTTCTGCATTAAGGTCCATAACCACTAATAACCTTTTTCAGTTGATGTAGTTTGGTGGGAGGAGTCTACTAGCCTTCTGATTGTAACGCCGCCACTAAAGCCTCAAGTCAAAGGAAAAAAAAACGAGGAAAACCACAATCTGATGGCTACAGGCACGCTCTGGACAAGCCATGGGCAGAGTTACATCACCTCTTAACTTATTTTTGTGACGTGTGAATTTATTTTGTGTAAATCTCTTCAGTATATTCAATGCAAAAAAAAAAGATCTGTTTTTGTTCTTGCCTTTGTTTCAGAAATGCCGGTCGTGTGAGTTCCTGGCACTGCTGCACTGTAAAATGAAACAAATGGACTCCATGTCATTTCTGTCCCCTGTCCATACAGAGGGGCGCGTCTTCTTTTCTGGAATTTAATCTAGAAACATAATGGCAGAGGGTAGGGATTCTGAGAGTTACTGCTGTGCAGTATCTGTAACGGCTCCCCTCGGGACGGGGAGAAGGAAAAGCCTGACCACCTACAGCCTAAGGAAACTCCATACGAACACCTGTATGTGCGTATTAGCTCCGTTAGCTTAGCATCTTTGGCACACTCAGCCCCCCCCCCCCCACTCCCCACCTCCTTTCAGGCTTTTGGGTTAATTTACCAAAGTGAGTTAGGAAATGGAAATGAATGGAAATGAGTGGATGCAGTTCTGCTGCATAATTTGCGTCCCAAGTGGCAGAGTGAGGCAGGAGGGAGTGTGAAGGATGCTGTCTGTGAGGGGGGGGGCCCTCTGGACGTAAGACTGCCCTCCAGGTCTCGTCGCCTGTTCGCTGCTGTAGAGGGGTCCCTTTATGGCTGTTGTGGCTTTTTAGGAAATTAATATATAGGTCAAAATACTGCTACAGTGTGTGTGTGTGTCCGTAAACGCATCTATATACCCACACTACTGTGTTATGGAGCCTTCCCCATGAGGAACTGCAGCCTGAGGGGGGTGGGACTCTGTCCCCTCTGACTCCCCTGAGCCTTACAATGCTGGGGGCGGCTGGTTTCTCTATAAGCCCCACCAGTGGATGAAAGGGGGTTTTGAAATGCTTAGTCTGAGACATGGCAAGTGCGCCTGTCAGCTGCTCCACCTGGTGACCCAGAAAGTGGGACCTCAGATCCCCCTCTCAAGGCGAGACACTTGGCCTTGGCTGTGCGTGTGACGAAGCTGGGTGTCCGAGCTCACCATCACATCGCCTGTGGGGTCTCATGCAGCCTCGCTCTTTGTCATAACTTACACTGCATTTTTGAGTTTATTTTTATATTTAATGAATTTAAAAGTGCAAGGTTTTTTATGATCAAAAAGTACAAGATTTTTTTTTATTTTATTTTATTTTACTTTTTTGGCCCCTTAGCTAAACATTTGAACACTGGAAAACATACCTGAGGCATTTGGATTTATATATGTTTATCTATATATATGGTTAGTATATATATATATATATTTTTTTTTTCTTCCACTTTGGGTTTTTAATGAACTTTTCGTTTGACTGGTGATCTGTGAATTTCTTCGTATGGAGTCCCGCCTCTGTTCTATCTAGGCATTGCTTTCGTATCAGTGTCGCCGTTCCGTTTTTGCTGTGGCAGTCCTGTTGCGTGAACCCTATGTGAACAACATGTAAAGGTTTTAAACGAAACAAAAAAAAAAAGCAAACGAAGTGCTCGTGTAACGTGAAACGCCGCTGCCCGTGCCTTCGGCGTAGACGGGGTTGGTGTACGCGTGTACGTCATGAATGTTGTGGACAAGTGACATTATTATTATTATTATTATTATTATTTTTTGTTTGTTTTTAATTATGCAATTAAGAGGGCTTCAGGGATGAGACTGGAACTATAAGCTTGGATGCTTGGATAAGTGTTGTCATAAACGTCACAGTAGTCACTAGTTTTTACGGAGCGCTTATGTATCTGCGACTCTTGTCAGATCCAGTCATCCCCTTACTTTCTCCATGCTTATCTGAAATCCCTTTTCCTTCCTTCCAATGCTGTGTTTCTCGCGTTACTCTGGCAGAAGCTGTTCTGCAGCAGATGGATACCAGTCTGAACAGATCTTTGTTTGACGAAGAAAAAGTTAACCCCCCCCCCCCACAACTATTTGTGTATTAGCTTATAACTATAAATAATTTTCTGGCATGGTTGAGTCTTTTTTCAGCAACAACCATGATTCTGAATGCAAAGCACAGATCTGACACCTCCACATTTTAAATTCACTAGCAGGTCGGTGAGTAGATGTCAGTCCGGGCCAATGTAGGGTTCTGGAACCATGTGACTAAGTGAAAGCTGTTTGGCCCCAGAAATACTTTTTGCATGATTGAACATAATTGATTTTTTTTCTAGGCATACAGCATCAATTTGTGATATACTGTCAACTAAACATCACAAGGACGAGGTGGATAGCATGGATTAATTATATTTTTTTTGTATTTTTTTACTAATGTATGTGGCGTGCCCTTCTAGAGAATTCTGTCTGCAGTGACAAGATGCAACAGCAGAAGTTAAATCCGAACGTTATCCCACCCTTCAGGACTTTGATCTTGATGTCAGTGCTTAAAGGGACTCGTCAAATCGTAGGAGGCGAGCAGCTCTGTACTGTCTAAGGCCATATAGCTAGCAGTGGCGGCTGAATGAACAGATTTTTTTTTTCTTTTGAATATGGAAGGAAAAGGGCTCAGACTCACAGGCACCCCCCCCCCCCCATTTTCTCGTGTTAATTTAGGTTCCACCCTGAATATATATATATATATATATATATATATATATATACACACACACACACACACACACACACATTTTTTTTCTCTCCAGGTTTACTTGCTGGATCCCAAGTACCGCACTGTGCTTGTTATAGCTTCACATTAACATCCCATCTTGCTGCTAGAACAGTCATTACTTTGTGCTGTGGAATTTGTGCTGGGGGGGGGTGCTGACATAAACCGAAAGTCATGAAGCAAAATGTTTGGGACGGGGGTGGGGTGATGGAAGCCCTTTTATTGTGGATATCTGATATCTATCTGAATGGTGTACTTGTTTTCTGTCCAGTTCTTTTGAATATGTTGCATAATTTCAATTACAAGTGAGATATAATGTTTGTCTTTTACTGAAGAAATAGTTCATTGGGACTTATTGGGTGATAGCAATCCAGGCTTCAGACTGCATTTATTTATTTTTTTTTTAATTATTATTATTTTTTTTAAATCAAACCACATGTCTGTGTCAGTTGGTAAGCATATGACTGCATATGACTATCTTGCTCTTCAGAGTCGGGTATTTGTGTCTCCAAAGTATCGAGTGAGAAATTTTAAAGCTATAAAAAGTAGTAACTTTATGAATATGGTAAATAACGATGATAAAACTGGTTTTTGTTATTTTTCTGTATGGGGTGTTAAATTATGATATCACAGTGCTTTGTATGGGGGGGGGGGGACACAGAGGTAAAGTTGATTTAATTGTAAGTATTTATTAACTAAATTATTGTACTTTTTGCAATCTGTAGATAAGTAATATGATGTATTCGTATATAACAACCATGAAATTAACTGTTTCACTATCAGTCGGAAGCGTCTTTAATTTATTGATGTATATACTGTATGTTGATATACAGCCTACTTTATTTTGTATATGACCAATAAACACATTTTAAAAAAGGACACCTGTTAGTAACTTCCGTCACCCAGGCGTCATTGAATGGGGTTTTGTCTCTTTCTGCTGACCCACTTTGAAAGGTGTAAAAATAGAGTGGTGGTGGTGGGGGGGGGCATTATCTGTGGTTTGAGGAGACTGCAACCTTATTTGGAGGTCTTGATTTCTTTCTGCGGGAGCCAAAAAAAGCCAGTCGATGACCCAATTCAGGCAACCTCAGTGGGCATATTTTTGGCCTGATATTAGTAAAGCATGACAGAGGCGTGAGGGATGTCTAGGTGTGTCTGTCCTTAATGAGGACGGAGATTTCTGGGTGTTATTGTGCGTGTCTGAGTAGCTGTGGGAGTGGCCGGGATAGTGCTGCTTTGCTGTGCTACTGCTATGTATTTGTAAACAATACTTCCCAGGTGGCTTTTTTGTCTTCCGTGCATACATACGTGTCATAGTCAGTTATAGAGTAAGCAAAATACCATATTCCTAAGAGCAGAACCTTCCGTGAACATACAGGGGAGAATAAAACTGATCAGCATGTTAGCCTTCACTTTACATAGATGAGACTTGTTACTGAATGTTTAATGCATATTTATATTATATTATATTATATTATATTATGTGGTGGACTGAAAGTCTGGGGGCCACCAGTCAACAAGATTGGAAAACCCAAAGTAAATATGGGGTCAAGGTAAAACTCACCAAACAAACCACAAGGGAAAAAAAATGGGATCCCAAAAACTTTCCAAACCACATATACAAGATTTTATGACGCAGAACACAGAGCAACATTTCAAACTCTACCTAACGAGTTGGTGGCTAGTGTGTGTCTCTGGGGGTCAGGGGGCCGTGCCTGTGAATCAAAGGGTGCTGGCTCAGATCTCACGGTTGGCAGAGTGAGTTTCACCACCGGGACCCAGAGCAGGGCCCTTAGACCCCAGCTGGCTCACCCATAAATAAAATGGCCCGATAATAATTGAAATATCTAATTAAGTTCAGGTAGGTATCAGTACTCAAGGTGACTTCTGATCAGTAACATAAAACCACCTAAATGTCTTACTGCCATTATTCTAGGCCTCACACTTTTGGAATGTTTACACATACCCCAGTAATGATGCCTCCTAGGTTTCTGGAGGGTGAAGGTTGCCTTTATTCTGGAATTTAAGCACTAACCATTACTCACCTCAAAGCACGGTTGCGATGCTATGCCCCTTCCTTTCACATGTGCCATTTCTGGCCAAACAACACAAAGCCACAGATCTCATGAGAGCAGGGAGGGAAAAAACCTGTAAGCCTCTTCCGTTTTATTCCCAGCCAATGCCGTGACTCCGTCTTTGGCCTAAAAGATGTGATAAGCATGGTTAGTCCTGTTGGGCTGAGTTAGTGGGTAATCTGGGACAAGCCTCTCTTACTGTAGCATTTGTCATTTTTACCAGCTCCTGGAGCAGGTACCTGGCCCAGTTCTTTCAGCCCCCGCACAACAACAACATTTATCTGCTCCATCCTGTCGCCAGCTTTAGCACCTTCGGCATTTAATTATGCAGCCTTCTAAAAATTCCCTTTGTTTGCCATTATTAAATATTATTAATATTGTTTATGGGCTATTATTTATTTCTATTTAGAATCTTATCTGATATCTAATATATTACAAAATACTACATGTAAGTGACCTTTCTCATGTTTAAACATTTAATAAACATTCGTAGACCTGTTTGGGTCTAGGTTAAAATGCACCGTTTTGTTATACAGTCAGACAAAGACATTGCGCGGTGATGGGCACTTTTATGAATATATAGATAGGAAGACAATATACAAAAATAAAAAATGGTAAAACAGAATGAATAAAATTCGGAATGGACACATTGCACAAAGAATCTACGGTATACATAGTACTGACTGTAAATAAGCAAGAGAAAAAAAATGGGAGGTATATTATGTCTGGAAACGACACAAAAGACAATACAAGTCTAACGGAAAAGGACGAAAATGCCGGCAATGTGCTAATTTTAGAATGAAATCATAACTTTACTTTTTTGTTTACAAAAAATGTATGTTACATTAGAAACAATCAGCAGTTTTAAGTAAAACATTAATTTCAAGTCGCAGTAAATTGAAACCCAAATTACAGTTCTAAAAGAACTGTTCTAAGTTAAAATGTTCATTAAGAAAAAGTCTCGTTGGGTGCTTTTTAATTAGTAACACCTTTGCAATGACATTTAATACCAAACATTTGTGTCTAGTGTCCCATTGGGAGCCAATCACTGCAATTAATAGCAAAATAGCAAGAGACGAACTGAATGAGTCAAAAAAATCATGACGCTTAACAGAAACATTAAACGTTAAACATTGCTTGAAAATTGACTTTTATTATGAAACAACGAGTAAATTTGCAATATTGTTGCAGAATTATGCAAGCGTCCCAAGACTTACTGTGAGCACTGAATGTAACAGTGCAGTGTGCACTGGTGATATGATGCCAACAGGCAGCAATGATGTAAAGAGAAGTCAAATATTCAGGGTGGGGTACAGATAAAGCTAGTGGCAGCACGGAGATAGTCGCTTTATGAGGTCCCTTCTAAGTGGCTGGCGTCACAGCTGCTGGAAGAGGGGGCAGCGAATGGCTGAATGCCGCTGGGTACGCAGCAGCGTCTGAGGCTTATGCTCTCGCACGGAGCCTAAGGCTGAACGCGCTTCTCATCTCCATGAGAGTAACTTGGACACCACCCTTCTCCCCACACCTCCAGTGTGTCCAGCCCTATGGCAGAGCTGGCTTTCTTAATCAACTTGTCCAGCCTCCCAGCAAACAGCAGCAAAGAACAGATTGGAAGAACATGTGCATCAGTTTGCTGCACACACCAAAGAACTTGAGTCTCCTCAGGAAGAACAGTTTACTCTGCCCTTTCCTGTAGAGCCCATCTGTGCTGTTGTTCCAGCCCAGTCTGTCGCTGACGTGTGAACTCCAAGGCACTTATGGAGCCAAACCATCCCCACAGCCCCGCCCTGGATGATGGCAGTGGTTCCCCAGTTTCCCTGAAGTCCAGAATCAGCTTCTTGGTCTTATTGACATTAAGGTGTAGGTGTTCCTTCCTCCCCTGAAGCTCTCCACCAGGCTTCTGTACTCCTCCCTCACCTCACTGATGCATTCCACAACCGAAGAATCATCAGAGAACTTATGGAGAGAGCATAAACCAAGTTACGTTGGACGTCTGTGGTGCAGGGAGTGAACAGAATAAGTACCTTGGGGTGCTCCTGTACAGTATGATGCCACATCAAATGTGCAGTTGTTTAGGCAGACAATCTTAGGATAATCTGAGATTGTCATCCAGGCTATCAATGCATCAACCAGCTACATCTTTCTGAAGTTATCACCTTAGAGATGGGTCTGGATGGCATTAAACACATTGGACAAATCAAGAAAGATTCTCTCAATGTTGCCATGTCCAGATTCGACTATGCTATGTGAAGTACATTGTCAGAGGACCAATCTATGGCTTTGTTTGTCGCTGGGGCTGTACCCTCAAGGCTCTGCCAATTGTACTCTAGCTGTAGATAAATGTATCTTTTAATCTAATTTAAGGTACAGAAATTGACTCTGAGGAACATCCCCAAGGTATAAACAACATTAATGTACCTGCAATGGTAGAAAAATGTTCCTCATAATCCATTTCTGTATTTTGAAAGGTACATTTACCCTTGAGAGTACAGCCCCAGTGACAAGCAAAGGTACAAATTGGTACCCTTTTTCTGACAGTGTAGGCACAGGATGGCATCTTCTACACCAATGTGGTTTGGCATGCAAATGTTTATCCTAGTAGACAGGGTTACCTACTTTCACGTCTTTTTCTCACCAAGTTGCTATTCTAATAATGTGGGCAATCTGGGTTGTGAGACCATCATTCAAGCAAACAATTTCCTACAGTACAATACACTACAGAATTTCGTGTATTTTTTGTGTATAGGGTTAATGTATGGATGAGACCGGGACATACAAAACTAAGTTATTCCTGAAATTCAAGCTCTTCGGGAGAAGAAAGGACCATTTATTCATAGATGACGGTACTATATTTTCTCCCACATTTGTGGGTTTGTCTGACCATAATTCAGCTACAGTTACCGGCCCTGCAATACAGATGACAACAGGTCGTTGAAAAGGAAAACTACAGGTGATTTATAATTCTATAGATGGCGGTACTTTTATTTTTAACCAACATTTGTAGGTCGTCTTTCCCTCCTTTCTGTATTTGGTAAGTATCACGGTGGACTGTAGCCAAACAAACGTACACTTCAGTCACCTGATAATTATAGGCATATGGTATGCAGTCTTATTTATGAAACCGATGTATATTGAAGTAATACCTCCCTTTGCGTAAGCGGTCACGGGTGCCTTTATAAGTAGCATTACGGTAAATCCGGCTCCGCGCGAAGTCCACGCCGGGAAATACAGCCACCCGCCGCGATTCAAACTGTCAGACTGCGAAGGAAGCGGGCGGAACGTAAACAGCGAGGCACCTCCGGCGGTCAGCCAGCTTAACGCTGCATGTCTGCCTTTCATTTGCCGTGTAAAAGGCGAACTTAACTGTCTCTATATTAGCGGCCGTAGACTGGTTGCAGGCGGGATGCTGACCGTCGGCTAGCCGCTAGTTAGCTGTGCAGCTAGCGGAGCCCCGTAGCGAGAGCGGGGAGATGGTGTTACGTTACGGGGGGCGAACTACGTGTGACTGTTGAGCCACAGTTATGACAAACGCGGGGACTTATACTTAGCCACGTGGTGCCGAGTTAGTTAACCAAAGAGCTCAGTATCTGTCTTTACTGGTATTCGTATATGGATAAGGTTTTATTTTAAAGGAAATACGGGGAAAGCATGGTGGGCACATGAACGCGATATCAGTAAGGGCCGAGCGGGCAGCTAGCAGGCTAAGGCGTTAGCTCGGCTCGGCTAGGCTAAGCTAGGCTAAGCGCGCGCCGCGGCATGGAGGAGTACGCGGCGTTCGCGAGGCGCCGCGCGGCGCAGCTCGCGGAGGCGGCCGGCGCGCGGGGAGGCGCGCGGCCAGCCGGCCGG
>JAODKM010000088.1:3263451-3273620 GCA_026780845.1 Petrocephalus sullivani
ATCCTTCCATTCCTGTGTCCATGTGCTATCCTTCCATTCCTGTGTCCATGTGCTATCCTTCCATTCCTGTGTCCATGTGCTATCCTTCCATTTCTGAGTTTGTGTGCTATCCTTCCATTTCTGAGTCCATGTGCTATCCTTCCATTTCTGAGTCCGTGTGCTATCCTTCCATTCCTGTGTCCATGTGCTATCCTTCCATTTCTGAGTCCGTGTGCTATCCTTCCATTTCTGAGTCCGTGTGCTATCCTTCCATTCCTGCGTCCGTGTGCTATCCTTCCATTCCTGTGTCCATGTGCTATCCTTCCATTTCTGAGTTTGTGTGCTATCCTTCCATTCCTGTGTCCATGTGCTATCCTTCCATTCCTGTGTCCATGTGCTATCCTTCCATTCCTGTGTCCATGCGCTCTCCTTCCATTCCTGTGCCCATGCGCTCTCCATCCATTCCTGTGTCCATGTGCTATCCTTCCATTCCTGTGTCCATGCGCTCTCCATCCATTCCTGTGTCCATGTGCTCTCCTTCCATAACTGTGTCTGTGTGCTATGCCTAGCATGTCTGCTGAGGCTTTATTTGTGTTTTTGTGTGCTAACTTAAACCTCACCAAAACCCCAAATATTTCCTTGGTAAAGCCTTTTGTCTGTAATTCCCATGTTTTTGAGCTCTGTTACGGTGGAGCCAGCAGCCCGATACACATCTGAATGTGTGATACCCATCATTGCAACATTCCCAATGTGAATTATGAGACTGAGGGCCTGATGTTCTTTTCACACAGTCTCTGGCTCTCCTCCGAGTCATGGCGCCTTGCTCCCAGCTCTCCAGCAACGCCATCTCTCGCTGTCTGGCTATCCTTGAGTTTCTCTGCTGCGGTGGGGAAACCACAAGCAGAGCAGCGTCCCTCTATCATGGGATTACCAGACGAGTGCGCATGTTCCCTCTCCTTTATCTCATCTTGGGGGAGCGCTTGTGTCTCTCTGTGGGCGTTTAGTGTGGAAACGACGGGAAGAGACTCGGAACAGACGTGTGGGCGAGCGTCTGAGAAGGAGAACCCAGAGGATATAGTTGACGATGATATGCGCGTGCTGGGACACAGACACACGCAGAGCCATTCTCAAGCCAAAGCTTCAGCACGTAAATTAGAGGACGGGTCTGTTTCGTCCATATGATGCGCGGCACGGGTGGGCCGCTTGCCCTGTGCGGGGCGTTCCCGTTGGAGAGTGGGGGGCGATCAGCAGTAAGTAACAGAGACGTGTGAGGAACATAAATCGCCATGGAATACTGGGAGCCCTCCAGGGAGTGTGGGACGACATTGCAGAGACTGAACATTAGTTAGTCCGGTTTATTTATTCTATCTTAAATTTGTGGTGCTACCATGGCAACGGGCCCCATTATGGGCTTGGATAGTGTACAGTTGGTCAGATTCTTGGAAGATTCTGGATTTTTCTTCGATGGTTCCATGCAGCTATTCCAAAAGGTCCTTAAATATCAAAAAAAGAATAAAAATGGCGTGTGAACATCATTTTCTCCTCTGTTGGGTTTTGTCATATTTCTTTACAAGAGCTGGCTAATAAATATTGCAGAACTTTCTCCCTGATTATGACATTAAAAGCAGATTTAAAAGAGAAAGGATCTAGACGCCTCGCAGTAAACCTGATTCCCAGAAGAATGTTCTTCTTAGATTAGTTGTACAGATAATGTGGTCATGTTTATTGTCTTAATGAGGTAGACATATCTCACGGCTGCTCAGTGTGCTTTGATTTTTGTTCATGCTGGATTGGAGAGTGATATTTAATCCATCCATCCATCCATCCATCCAGTTTTGCTTTCTTTTTAAAATTTTAAGGACCACCGTAATTAAAATCGTGCTGCATATTACAATCTGCATTTTTTTCTAGAATATATGTGTTTTTGCAGTTGCTAGGCGAGGAGCGGCATCAGCAAAAATCTGCGCAATCTTGCACAGGGTGTCAGGGTGAGCAACCTAAGGAGCTATTCGAGGCTGGCCCCCCACTCCACTGGTGTCAGCAGTGTCAGCATACACTGCCCCCTCAGAGCTGTGTTAGTATCCTTACCAGACGTTACTGGGCACGCTGTCAGCTGTTTGCGGGAATCGAATGGGGTGGGGGGGGGCATCATAATTCATTGATGACTCATCGATGGACTTTGGCTTTGAAATTGATCACAGATTACACCTTGCATTTAGCAAGCAAGCCCACTCTTTCTTTTTCAATAATGTTAACATCCCGGGGGGGTTCAGCAGCCAGTTGATTTTGGACTCCCAGAGGTTTTTTCCTCCCTACTTGGGGAGAAAAAAAAGCTGCCTGGGGCGAAACGGTTGTGATAGCATGCTATATAAAAATAAACGGAATTAACTACCTTAAGGAAACCACTGGAATGGCGCTACAGCTTGCAAGCTGGATAATGTGCATTTCATGCTCCCAGGTGAAGAGGGAGCCTCCGTAATCACAGGCTGCAAACCACCACTCCTGTCAAGTTTAGCATCAAACACTTAACAGCTAATGTGTAGTGGCTATCGCAAAGCATCTAACACTTATCAGCTAACACTTAACAGCTAGCGCCTAGCATCTAACACTTAACAGCTAGTGGTTAGCAGCTAATGCTTAGCATCTATTGCTGCTTTCCATTTGAACATTCCGAGTCAGAAATTTCAACTGGAAAGGCCCCTGAATCCCTACTCAGAAAGTCGGGGGAATCTACACAATCCCTGCCTCAGAATTCAAGATGGCTGTGCCTTTTATCAACTGAAGTTAAGGCTGTAGGTTTATACTGTTTATTAGCACTTACATCTTATTTGTGGCTCATTAAATCAGTTGTACACACAGTACTGTCCAACTGCTATCTGTGAATGTGTTGCTATGGTGTTTTTATGTACAAAAAAAACAGATATTGCTACCAATGGCTAACAATTAACCAGGCTATAACCGGGGCCTGGGGTTTCAGAAAGCAGAATTTTTTGCATAGCTGGATAAGTTGTTGGATTTTAGGTAGTCTGGGCTAAATGTAAGTGAACGAAGAGAAAGGTAATCTAAACTGAGGTCAATTAAATCCAACATAATTGTAGGTTTATAATGGAAAGATAGAGATTTCCCGTAAGATTTCTTGCGTGAGCATGAAAGTCTGAAAGTGTGAGTGTCACGCCAGATGCGTGTGAAACACGGGGGGGGGGGGGGTTCAGTAGCTACTGTGCACAAACTGTCGAAAGAGTGTAAGGGTTAGAAGTGTGGACATGCCTCAGCTGCGGGTTTCACAGTAATCCCCTTGTTTGGTTTTATAATCAGTTGCAGGTCATGGTTTTCATACAGGAACTGAAATGGTACGGAGATGTGAGGTTCCTGTTCCTGCAGGAGGTGTTTTAATATTCATCGCTGAGGAACATGGCAGTGAAGTGGTGGCTTCCTGCTTCAGACAAGTGGTCTGCATTCCCGAGGGAACGCAGTGCGGAGAGGGACAGATTTTCATTCTTAAACCTGACCAGGAAGTGACTGATATGTCTCTGGGAGACTAGAAACATCCCGGGGGATCCTGCAAAAAATAGTAAAGTAAATTAGCGTTGGTCAAATATGTTTTTTGTTATTTTATCAAAATGCTATGCATGTGTGTCAGTAAACATAAAGTTACATTAACAATTAAACAAAAGGCTACTCTGCCTGAGGTTTTTCAGACAGCCAGCCTATCCTGGAACTTTCAGAAGGACGTTTTGAAAGTCCCTCGTCACTCCTGTGAGCACCCGGCTAATGAGGGCCGAGCCCGCACAGAAATCTGTAACGTCTGAGGATGTTAGGAAGTGCCTGCCCAAAGAAGAGTGTAAAACTGTCAAATTAAGTAAGATACTTGCCAGTCCTTTTCCTCACTTGCCTTTTGCCTATTGTGATGAATGCAACAAAGGGCAATAATACACTGGGCACTTAAGGGCTGAAATGCCACTCGTGCGCCGCTTCCAGGGGCCAGACTACACTGACATTCACTGCAAGTGCAAACAAATGAAAAGCGAGACCTGCACTGGAAACTGAAACATCACACACACGTGTGGATTTTGTTTGTGCTATCTATCACGTTTTTGCAAATGTTGTTGCAGTTGAAATATGCCTGTATGTATGACTAGCCTTGTATTACGTGGAAAACGAAGCCAGTCGAATGTTGGATGTAGCCTGTTAGTTAGAGGCTACAGGTTTGTCTGTATTCTTCAGAAAATCTTTATGAAAATAAGCAGAGCCAAAAAGTATTTTCCTTTGCAGGTGGGAAGCTTCCGTAGCAGTGCAGCAGAGCCTAGTGGGTGTGAGTGAGATTTAAAATCCAGCCCCGTGCAGGTCTCGGCTTCATTTGCCGGGAAATGCACATTCGGTCACATGCACGGAGCGCTAATTAGCGCCGCTTGTCTGAACGGAGCATGAGGGGTGCAGACAGGAGCAGGAAGCTGCATGCAGGCCCGATTGGTGACCCTAACCCTGCCCCAAATCCAGCCAATCAAATTCCATTAACAAGAACATTGCCAAATTCCTTCCTAAATCATTTAATAATATATATATATATATATGTCACAATTTCCCATACCATTATAAAGGGCTATTCCACTATTAATATTTGAATTCCGACTGAATGGTGATGCTGGTTCTGGTGTTGGTGGGAGAGACAGTTGGTCTGGAACTCATGATTAAAGTACTTTTCACCTTCACGAGGTCAAGATAAATGTGAAACGGACAAACAGTGAAGAGTGTGAACATTAGCACAGCGAGCAGCCAGGAAAATGTGAGACCCAAGATGTGATATTAGCATAGTTTGCGAATGGAATCCATAACTCTATAACAGCAAAGCTGGAACTTTCTGAACATGGCTGAAGACACTAATTATTTTAGGGAAAGACAACGGCAATATTAGATTATCTAGCCATCCATCTTCCAAATGCTTAGCCTAAGGGGGGGTGGGGGGGGGCTATCTCAAGCCAGGGAAAATGCCAGACCATCACAGGGCGCACACACACACACACACACACACACACACGCACGCACATGATCACACAGTCAGAGTACCCGGACGGAACCTGCACCAACCCAAGGGAGAACATGCAAACTCCACTCACACGCAGCAGGGGTGAGATCCAAACTCACCAGTGTGAGGCAACTGTGCTGTATTTTAAGTTGATAACCTGGTTACAATGAACATCAAGTCACACTGATTAACTATCTACAGTCTCAGAGTTGATCAGGCTGGACTGCGATGACCGTGAGTCTCCATGGAAACGGCAGGACACCAGCGGTGGGTGTTATGTCATTTAGTGGAGTAAAAACCGCTCATTTCAAAGGTACAACAACACAGGAACTCCCTGCCAGCATACCCCGTAAGCAGCCAAACTCCCTGTTACTCTGGTCTGGAAGGGGGGAGGGGTCACGTGTACGGTGCCCCCCCCCCCCATTTCTAACAGTGTTGACAACGGCAAAGCAGTGCCTGATGCAACAAGGAGAAATTCAGCAGGCTGGTGCCACGGGCGGGGGTGGCTGAGAGCCCCCCCTCAGGCCCTCTGAGGCCCCGGTTAGCGGCCACTAAAAGTCAGACATCCTACCGAGAGAACGTTCATGCCAGCGGCTGTAAGCGGAATCTGCCGAGAGGGAAACAAAGCTGACTGACAGACCGCGCGGCTTTCCGGAATATTCATTTCCAGTCATTTCACTGCAATCTTGTCCATTTTCTTGTTAACAGGGCAGGTCAGCTGTCTGTCATTACCCCAGAAACAAAGCTCACCTTTACAAACTTTAGCTTCCCTGGCTCCACTAATTATAGCCCTGCTTTGCACATGGGTGTGGTAAGGAATATATGATATGCTAATTGTCATAGGGCCTCCTCTAAATGTCCACTGGAAAGCCGGGGGGTGGGGCCTGTACCCCACTGTGCTCTCTGTCGCACGCTGGGGGTATGACTCACTTCCCCACATCTGAGTGTGCACGCATGCACATGCTGTTTTGTTCCATGGAAATCTCAATCGGTGACCCGTCATTAACATGGCGATCGAGTCCTGCTCATGAATAATAATTCACAGCACTGTTAATAAATCCAGCCGTGTCACAAGGGGAACGAGACAGTCGAGTGACTGGCAACTGGACAGGCCTATTTGAAGGGGAAGAGGACAGTCCTGTGAGAAGGGTAATGGGACAGCCTCGTGAGAGGAGGAACGGGATATTTGGGAATGCGATGGTCTTGTGAAAGGGGGAACAGGGCAGCCTTTTGAGAAGGGGAACAAGATATTTTTGCAACAAAGTGAATGGGATAGTCGTGTGAGAAGGGGAAATTGACAGTCCTGTGAAAAGGGGAATGAAACAGTCTAGAGCAGTTAGGGGCTGATGGTTAAAGCAGAATTAATCACGACAGCGAAGAGCAGAGGCCGACGCAGACTTGGAAAGGTGACAGCAAGTGACCGTAACGTCCCCAGTGTCTCCAGCGACATGAAAGACAGGCCGCTGAGATGGCCCAGTGCCACAGAGCAGCAGACAGATACAGAAAGCAGCTGTGTGATAGAGGAGCTGGGCTGAGCTCACCACCGGGTCTAGGCTGGAACGGCCGTGATGTCACATGTTTGGCTGAGTCAGGCGAGGCCTGAGAGAGGCTTACTGCCTCCCATCAGCACATTTAAAAGGGGGATCTTTTCACTGTGTGGAAAGTGCCAGCAAGCCTGGTTAAGCATCACAAACAGGTAGTGGTGTGAGTACTTTGCTCACAGTCCTTATTACCACATGCTATTCAATGACTACCCCGACCTGGACAAGGGCTGCACTGCTTGTTCTTACTCAGTTCCAATACCCAGTGAAATACCATCGATCCCTCCATGCATGCATCCACCCAACCAGAATGTCAGTCCAAACAAGGGGGGAACCCGCACAAAATGCTGCAGACGGGAATCAAACCCACAGCTCTGAAGGTGATAAGCGAGTTTTGCCCAACACTGCCCCCTATGAAATTACAGAAGGAAAATATAAGTAATGATTAAGCTAATGTAAAAGTACAGCTTCAGTATTTCAGGTTCTGGCAGAAGAAATATATATATGAATTGAAATTAAACAAGGGGATGACCTCATACTTCACATTACAGGAAAGTATGGGCTCTGTGTTTTTAGTCAAAGCAAAAGTGCTATCATGGTGGCAGGGTCTCCTAAGAGATCTAAGCATTAAGCATAATTCAAATACAGGGAATATTGCAAAGGGGTGGATCAGTTAGAGGTAGATATCTGGTCTCTGTTTCCTCATGGGAGGCAAATATGTACAAGAACGCCTTGGTATATTACCCACAATGCCCCTGATCTCTCCTCTTTCTGCCACTGGATTCACAAACGTGTGACAGCTTTCTCCTGGTGACAAAGCGTGCTAACGTCATGCACCTTATCCCCAAATTTGTTGTGGGTGGCAGGTTCAGTTTAGAGACCCCCCCCCCTCCGGTTTCATAGGCTCCCATCCATCCTAACCCTTAAGGAGGTCTCCTTGGACACTGTTTGTACTGGCAGTTGGATCAAAGGGGGATAACGGCGGATGAAGGTGGGAAGGCCTGGGGGCGAGGACATGATATGTCACGTCTCGGCAGCTCTCAGACAGGAAGCTAACATGGGCCACTTCTGGGTGAGGTCAGTGTCCCTGGAATTCAGCATCTCGATAGCATATGACTTGCTGATTTCTCGAAACTCTGCATGACTCCCCACTTCCTGTCTGGGGTGGCACCCTCGCGGCATTCTCCAGACTGATCCGGGCAGTCGGCTGTTTGGTAAGAGTAGCCATGCTGCCCGCATGTAGTGTCACTATGTGGTGGGTCAGCTCCCTGCCCACAACATTCAAGCCAGACCTTCTGCTTCCCGATCCGGTCACCTGTGGGGGGTGGGTGTCAGTGTCAGTGTTCTACATTATCCCAATGGGGAATCGTTGACTCTGTTAATATGCTGGTATTCCCAGGTTCCATATATACCACAATGTTTGTATTGTATGGTGCTGTCTGAGCCAGAACTAGAATATCACCTTTGCCCCCTCCCAACCACTTTTCCGAATCACTGATACAGTAAAGTGCTGGGGCCCCTGAATCTGTAAAGTATAAAGTGCTTGGGCCCCTGAATCTGTAAAGTGCAAAGCGCTAGGGCCCCTGAATCTGCTAGAGTATCCATGTCTCTACTGCACCCCTGGTCTGAACCCCTTTACACAACATAACTGGACATGTCGCTAATGTCCCTGGGCAGAGAATGAGTCCTGGTCCCATCAGAGGTGATGGCTGCTTGCTGAGGACCCCGGAAAAGCAGATGTGGGGGGGCCTCAGTGTGAGTTTGGGTTGCTCCGGGGCTCTAGATTCATGGTGCCCCCAAAGTCAAGCTTTCACAGTGAAGGCTAAACTGTGTTACAAGGCTCTAGGCTCCTTGCAGGGGTCCCGACTCATGCTGTATTATCAAGGGCCCTGTGATTTACTGTACTTTATTGAAAGAGATTTACATTTTTTACCCATTTTTACTCTTACAAGATATATTACTGGAACAATTCAAGCTAATATCTTTCTCTTGGGTCCAACAGAATGTCCCTTCCCAGTGCTTGGAACAGAAATCGTCCCCTGGCACCACTGCAGTCCTCCACGCATAAACGTGTCCTTTTACTCGCCAAGTCCAAAGATGGCTGCTATGTGTCATGTGACCAGTCATCAGACAGACCGCTAGGCTCAGCTGGAAAACAATCATGATGAACACCAGCCACAGGACATTATTCTCTAGCAATAAGTGTGGAAATGGAAACAGAAATGATAAAATTCTGGCAAAATTCATGTCAGCAGCAGTGGCAGTTATATTAGCCTTTGGAGATGTTTTTCAGCCATTTTGGAAACTATTAACAGACATTTTAATGCAGTGCTAACCACTATTCTGGTCATTTTTTATCAAAATGGCCTAACCACATTCACGGGAAACATCTCCC
Source organism: Petrocephalus sullivani (assembly GCA_026780845.1). Taxonomy (NCBI): domain Eukaryota; kingdom Metazoa; phylum Chordata; class Actinopteri; order Osteoglossiformes; family Mormyridae; genus Petrocephalus; species Petrocephalus sullivani. The sequence continues at coordinate 3,272,390 of JAODKM010000088.1, forward strand.
ACGGGTAACAGTTCAACACTTCTGCCTTCATAAGTCCTCGAGGATCCATGCTGTTGCCAGCATTGCTGCTGGTGGCCAAACGTTAGTGTTATGCTAACACTTGGGACATTTTTGATTATCTACTGATTATAACTAGGGCCAGGATTGCCTGGCACTTGAAGGACATGATGTTGTTGATTTTTTTATTAAAATATTTATTGGTTTCCCAAACGCTGTTGTCCATGGATACGTCGCTCGTCTGCCAGGGCCTCACTGAGGAGAAAGGACCTCAAATGCTAATCTCGGGTTTACATCAGGCCAGTGAGAAAATGGAGATTAGAAACAGCTACTTCCAGTTGACAGGAATATGGAAAAGTTGAGCTTGACAGTCCTCTGAGCTTACTGACGACGCCCTGGCTCTGGTGATCGTATGCAGGGCAAACTTATCGGATGAACGGGCCAATTATGAGGGGAACCGAAACGCTTGCTGCTAGCTTACCACGTCACAAAAAGATCCAATCCATTAGTGATAGGTGCTCAAAATTAAGGCTAAGTAATAGCTGTAAAAGGAGATGGCCTGCGAGCTGGGCACTGCTGATACAGCTTGGTCAAAAGAGGGCGAGCCTTCACTCAGTCGAAGCTGGCAGAGCAACCCTTTCACAGTGCCCCCCCCCCCACCCGCCTGGGCCACAAAACAAGCAGGAAGGAGGGTACGATGGAATATGTAAGATAAACTGTGGAAGTGCTTAAAGTCGGAGCATTTCACACGAGTCGAGCTGGGCTTTCCAGTGCACTCATTAGCGTCAGCCTCGATTTCCCGCCGCGGCGCTGAGCGGGGGCCTCGGCGGGGGGAGCACATGTCGTCCTGGGGAGTGATGATGGGATCCTTTGTGCCGCTTAGCATGCGTCGGTCGCAGCCATATGAATTATGCATGCCTCCCCCCCCCCGACATGACCCGCCGGATCCGAGACCACGTGGGGGGGGGCACTATCCCATTTGCCGTCCTTCCTGAGCGGAACCGCATATTGGGTTCCCGTCCCTGACCCCCCCCCACGGCCTTCTCACATCTGCAGTTGGCCCCGGAGTCCCCCCCGCAAACTGATTATGCACCACATGTGTGTTGCAAAACCAGGTACCCATAACCAGAGAGTCGGCATCACCCCCCCCCCCCCCCCCCCCCCCCCCCCCCCCCCCCCCCCCCCGCCCCCCGCCCCCCCACCCCCCCGCGCCCCCACCCAACGCGGACGGCGG
>JAODKM010000088.1:3326152-3345440 GCA_026780845.1 Petrocephalus sullivani
GTGTGTGTGTGTGTGTGTGTGTGTGTGTGTGTGTGTGTGTGTGTGTGTGTGTGTGTGTGTGTGCGTGTGTGTGTGTGCGTGTGTGTGTGTGTGTGTCCACAATGTGATAAAAAACCTGGAAAAACAAAGGATCACTCAATTTGATAAAAATCTGTGGCTAAAAAAGAATAAAATAAAAATGCCAGAAGTCTTTTATTTGGTTACTTATGGGTAAGGTTAGGGCTGGGTAGGGGATAAGTTTGGTTAGTTATGGGTAAGGTTAGGGCTGGGTAGGGAATAAGTTTGGTTAGTTATGGGTAAGGTTAGGGCTGGGTAGGGGATAAGTTTGGTTAGTTATGGGTAAGGTTACGGCTGGGTAGGGGATAAGTTTGGAATGTTGGGAATAGTGTTTTTCCCACAGAAATGAATGGAGAGTCCTAACAAAGATATGAATACAGACAGGTGTGCGTGTGTGTGTGTGTGTGTCCTGCGCCCTGTGCCGGACCGGCATCCCATCCTGGGTGTCCCCTGCCCTGTGCTACCTGGGATATGCAGTACCTCATAGTATTTTACCCATCATGCCGCTGGCTTGTTGGCCCCTGGGTGGCACTCACTGCTACAGTCTGCCTACATATCCCAGGGTTCACTGGCTTCACCAGTAAAGTCTGCAGGGAGCCCAGACCAGTGCCGGTTACAACCGGTCTCATTCACATTAGGGGGAGTCTTCTGGCCCCAGGGCAGTGACCCCTCAGCCGGCCCAAGACCATCCGCTTCCCTGAGAAGCCCTGGTGGGGGGGGGGGTCACAATTAGGGGTGTGGCCTGATGACATGGCTGTCTCAGGGGGTACAGCCCACCAAGCTTGGTAACCTCGCTAACGAGGCCTGCCGGAGAGGGCTTAACGAGAATAATTAATTAGCCCTCTCGGGGCTGTTGTGGGCTGGCCCTCGATCCCGGGTTTAAGAAAACACTCCAGCAACGTGAGAAAATAAATAGCAGAAAATGTGAAATGATTGCCTTTAAATGTGTGTGCAAATGGTTCCCTGCCCCATGTGGGAGGAGAGGGGCACCCCCCCATAGCCACCCCTCCATTCTCCCTCCTCCATTCCCTTATAAAACATCTGAAGGCTCACTGACCTACTGCCCACAGGGTCTGATGACCAGTTTCCTCCAAACCATGCCCTTCAAACTCCTACTGTTCAATCAATTCTTTTAATTAAAACATGGCTCTCCCTCACCCTCACGTGGCCAATCGCAGCTCGGCCGTCAGCTTTGCCACCGCGCTATAGATCCGCTGAGTCACTAGCGTCAGAAAACATTCTGTATTTTGGGGACACAAGCAGCCACTTTCACCCCAGGTGGCCTCTGGTATGTCATACACGGCAATGAGCAACTTTTCCTAAGGTTTGTTTAATCTTTTTTTCTGGAACAGAAGCAGAAGAGGCAGTGTGAGGGTGTGAGTGTGTGTGTGTGTGGGAGGAGACACCGTGTGCAGCTTTTTCCTAAGTGATTAAGGATGCCCCCCCCCCCCATGTTGAAAATAGCTGGTATTATATGACCCTGGGTGAATCACGGTGCCGTATGGAGCCTATGTGAGGCTGCCCTTTGGGTAACCACGCTTCGACCATGGCCATCACGGTGACGAATGCCACGGGCATGGTGGGGCGAGGCCTGGCCCTTGTAACTTGCGTTGCTTAGTGACAAGAGTGTGCACACACACCCCCCCCCCACCCCCCAGAAGTCAGCCTGAGAGAGGGAAGGGGATGAAGAGAGAGACAGAGGAAGATAGAGAGAGAGGGAGAGGAGGACAGAGAGAGAGACAGAGGAAGATAGAGAGAGAGGGGGAGAGGAGGACAGAGACATTAGAAGATAGAGAGAGAGAGGGAGAGGAGGACAAAGAGAGACAGAGACAGAGGAAGATAAAGAGAGAGAGAGGAAGAGGAGGACAGAGAGAAAGAGGAAGATAGAGAGAGAGGGGGAGAGGAGGACAGAGAGAGACATTGGAAGATAGAGAGAGAGAGAGGGAAAGGAGGACAGAGAGAGAGACAGAGGAAGATAGAGAGAGAGAGGGAGAGGAGGACAGAGAGAGAGACAGAGGAAGAGAGTGGAAGGTAGAGAAACAGAAAGCCTGAGAGAGGGAAGGAGATGGAGAGACAGGAGAAGTAATTAGGCTCCGGACAGCAGCAGTGTTTGTCATGGTGGGTGGGGATGTGCACCGATAAGGGGGAGGGCAAAGGCGTGGACTAACGTCAAAAGCCCCACCAGCCAACAGCGCCATGCAACTTAACGATTTGGGGAAGGCTGGGGGGCACTCCTCCCCTCGGAAGCCCCCCGCCCACACCTGAGCCATCTCGGGGGCACTTCCTCCCTCGGGCTGTCACAGACAATATCATTTGTCATTCACTATCTTTTTGGTTATTTGCCTGCTCATATTATACCGTTTGAAACGGGTCCTGTCTGGGCATGTAGAGGAACCTGTATGGTCACCATCCCCCATCCCCCACCACCCAATCCCACCTACCTGTGAGGACAGGAAGAGATGGGACCAAATTATTCTGAGACTGGGCTCGGTGAACTTGACAGGTCCATGTGGCAAACCTGGTGTGGTAACCCAAAGTAGCGGGCCATAAATGGGGAGAGGGGGTTCAAAAGAAAGCCGACTGGCCCCTGGAGAGCCCCCTCTCCTGTCAATCATTGCTCCAAAATATATCATTGGCGGATAATGAGGTTGGCTCCTCTGTGTTAAGTATAGCGCTTTCTAAGCCCCCCCACCTTTAATCCTAGAATCATCCCTGCCAGTGCTGAGCTGGGACATGAATTTCTGAACGATGGAAAAGAGGTAGGGAACTTTGAACCAAGGTGCGCGAAACATGTACTTGATGAAAAATTGTGTGCATGTAAAAACTTTTCCAAGCTATGACCCTTGGCAGGAGAGCACTGCGACACTGTCAGAGAGGAGCGCTTCTCTGAGAAACTGCACTCGGGACGAATGGGGGCGATTTCCCGCCTCCGCTGACGGACAGCGCCTCCCAGGAGACGTCCCGGCCGCCGGCGGGTGGGAGACGTTCAAGGCCCAGCTCAGACTTTAGCGTGACAGCCTTGATTTAAATGTCGGAAGGAGGAGCGGAGTGCGGGGACTCGCGACATGCCGTCGTTGTGTAAATATTCATCTTGGCTCGCCTCTACTCCCCCCACAAAAAACCCACTCCACCCTGACTCCCTCTTCTTCAAACCCCTGTATGACTTTTCCAGATCCAAGGTCATCTGGCTGGTGGAGGAGCTTCTGTCTGGTTCATCTTCTCTTCATTGTGTAGAGACAGCCCATGGTGTTTGTCCTCCATTGTATCTGGGGGGGGGGGCACTGGTATCTCTGTATACTCATGGATAATTACCCAGGTAGCCTTAATCTCTGTGACTAAATCAGCATTAAAATTTATGAATGAAATACCTTTCCGGGTAGGTTTTTTGGTATGATTCGTTCTGCTTTTTTTGGGTTCATAGACAGCGGTGATCAAACTGTGATTATGCATTATAATGTCCGTGTCAGGATTAGTTGAAGCCGACACCACTTGGGTTGAAAGCAGACTCGGGCGCTCCAGTCATTCATTACGGGGCGGCTCTTTCTCCTCACTTCAGTGTGGATGTCGACACGGCAGACGAGAGCTCCCCGAGCCCTCAGCTAATAACCCTGTCCTTCCCACGAGCTGCCATAGCAGTCAGGTAATTAAGACCTGCCGCTGCTCTTGACAGCGCACTTTGGGGAGTCACGCTCATCCCTCACAGAGATGACTAAACGCGGGCGGCACTACAGCGAGTGCCTTCTCGGCACGCCACCTTCAGCCAGGGTATAAGAGCGGAAATGGGGGTCACGCCCGGCCGCTGTACCTGACGGCGCTGTAATCCCATCTAGGTGTGTGCGAGTAACACACAACGGATCCTTTCACAACCGAATTAACAAGGTATTTTTTTCCCCTTGTACTCAATCAGCCTCAAGCAAAAAACGGATACGTTTATGCATCATGTAAAATATGTCGTTGACCGTTTGGAGAGCCCAGTAGCCCGAGAGCTGGGGGGGTGGGGTGGGGGGGGCGTTAGGATATACGTGCCCTGGCTTAGTTTCTCCGACTGTTCGCGGCACAGAAGGATATCTTTTGGCAGTTAAGAGCGGAGGCCCAGACAAAGAAAGAAGCCCCACGGAGAGGAACAACCCATTTCCTGGACATTGAAGATCATGTATCATCCTTTACCAGAATGTCCTAATAGCAGCTGGAGAATTTCAGGGTCTCCTCCCAGCGTAAGAATGGACCGGCGGCTGGGTAGCCGAGAAACACCGAAGGCTATCGCTGTGGCGATGCCGGCTAAAACGGGTGACGGCTAAAGGAAGCATGCCACATGTCCCACCCGAGGCTGAAGCACCTCTTCTTCCATGCAGTCGAAAGGGACACAAGGCGGAGAGAGACGGCGAGGGAAGCTGGGAGAGCGAGGGAGAGATTTAGATGTTTAAGGGAAGCAGTGGAGGGTTCTGGCATGGGTCCGAGAAGCGGGGAGATTACCCTGGAACGCGCTCAGCGCTGCCGGTAAGACGGAGCCAAGCACAGCTCTCCGGGAGCCTAATTGCCACGTTATGCAAACCAGGAAAGCAGGGCTGTGAAATTAGTAAGCTTTGCAATCAAACTTTTATCATTTACCGTGCTCATTCCAAGACTTCTCTCTGGTGATGACAATGAAAGGATTTATCCACTTTAAATCATTTTCTGTTATTTTCCAAACTGCCACAGATCTTGAGTTCAGGCCTGGTCTCTTCTAGTCAATTATCCACCAGTCTGGGACCAGTAACTAGTAGCCAACATGTTGAGACGTTTGGTTTCCTAGCTACACCTAATATAGGCCTTGCTTGGCGGGTGACATTACATGCCAAGGAGGAAGTGAAGCGTCACATAATGTCGGGGATACGCGGGAGATCGTAATGTTAGGTGGAGGGTCTTGGATGCTTCACACTCCTTGGTGGAAGCCTACAGAAATGCATGGAGTATTCCAAAATTCTCTGAAGTCCTGCCTGTTGTTGGTTCTCGTGTCAAGATGGGCTTTCTGTTGGCGCTAATAAAAACTAAGGCTCAACGGAAAGTGAGATCAAAATGAAGTGGAGTCTGAAGCTCGAGGCTCAAACCCTGTGTGCAGAGCGAATGCCCTGAGCCAAAATGGCCGCCAGAGGGGGCGGGCCCAGGTTCATTCCACAAAAGGAGACAGCGAGGCTGCTCTGGAGTGTGAATACCCATGTGTAAGGACACATGAGGTGTGTGTGTGCCTCAACGAGTGCCAGGCCCCTCCTAGGCCCCCACAAATGGAAGTGTTTACTCCCCACTGGCTGCTGGCCTTATATTTCCTTCTTTCACTGGTGGGCAATTTCGCACTGAAAAAATAACTCCGACCAATTGTGGATAATTGAGAAAGATGCCAGCCATATTGGTGGAGTTCAGGGGTCAGCTGCTCAGGTTGATTGCCAGGTGTGTGCGGGGTCAAAATAGATTAGTTATTAATCCCCTTCTGCCACCCCTGCCAAAAAAAAACTGTCAGGGTGAGAGTTCCGAGCACTGCAGAGAGAGCCTGCCGATTTTCCAAGGATGAAAACTGTGGAAAGAAGAGGGATCGGTGTGGTTAGCCAAAGGCTAACGATGGTGGGCTAAATGGCACGGAGATGAGGAGGGTGGGCTCAGATGTCACACCAGGCTAGCTTTGCATCTTGTTAGCAGGCCGCATTCCGCAGTTCTTCCCATGTAAGACGTAACGGAAGTGGAACGGATCTGAGAAGGTTCCCACAGGGACCTCCGTGTCTTGTAGCCTGCCCCGCATGTCCGAACGGAAAGACATGGTTAGCGCTGGCAGTTTTGGACATGTGCCCTGCCGCTAACCGCCCTGGACTGGCGGTTGGCTATTAGCGGGGACGGGATGGGATTCTCGCACGGGCTTCCAGGCCACGTGACGTGCTTTTCGCCATGGAGAAGCACGGGACAACAACAAACAAGCAAGCGGCTGCTTGCATTTCCTGCGACGGCGCCGTGAGCGTGAATCACAGAAGCCCGGGAGAGGTCTGTTCCAGCTAACAACCAGGACAGCTCTCCAGAACTAGGCCCAACTTAGCCTATATAGATTTCCTTGACATTCACCCAGGCTTGTCCCCCTATGGGGAAGTACACTCTGTGCTGCATGGGACCTGAGTGTAGGGTTGGCACTTTGTCCCATGGGCTGACTGGGGTGCGGGGGAGTGTGGGGATACTGGGTGTCCTCTGTGGTGAGCAGATCCTGTTCCTTGTTGGCTCCCTGCACTGCAGATGGCCACGATAGCAGACTCCCTAATTCATCATCGATTAAGTCATCCATCTCAGCTGACAGGAAAATCAGGGAGCGGGTGCCAGGGTTGACCGACCTAGCCAATGCCTAGAGGCTTTAGCTGGTGATGTCATGGCGCTGAGTCTTGAAAGCCAGTGCCACCACCACCACCACCCCCACGATGACTGCCACGCCTCAAACCCTGATTCTCTCCCCTCCTTTCAACCCGCCACACAGGTCACACTCTCCTTCCATCAATCCAAAACGGGCGGTGCGTAACTCTGTGGCTTAGGATAGTGGGCTCGTGATCAGGGGGTGGCTGGTGAAAGTCCCATGCCTGGCAGGCTGATGTCACCATGGGGCTGTTGAGCAGGGCCCCTAACCCCAATTGCTCCAGGGGAATTAGCTGACCCCGGCCTTTGATCTTTACTTGTCTGTCACTTTGTATGCTATAACAGACTAGTGAATCATGTGCCTGCTGTGAGAACTGCCAAACCATTCTTTAAGCCTCCAGATGCAAAGAGTGAGCGGCTGCTCCACCTCGGTGCTTCAGGGGGAATTTGGCCTTTACGCTGCTTTTCCTAGTAGAGAGCAGCAGGGGGCGCTGGGGTTAAAGGCCACAGTGGAGTGGGGAAAGGGCAGAACTCGGCCACAGGGTGGACTGGGTATTTGATGGTGCACTTGTCCATGTCGAACTCCAGCAGCTCCAGATGGTCGACCATAAGTAAGCCTCCTACAGCTGGGGGGGGGGCAATGAGGGAGGGAGGTGGGGGCTGGCGTCATGATGAGAATCTCAGGCTCACCTGGACTCCACAGCTGCTATACCCATCACTGGGGGCCACTTCTGTGGGGGTAATACACCAAAGACTACTCTCCCTTCTCATTTCCAGAAATATATAACCAGTACCCTGCCCCCCCCCCCCCCCCCCCGGGGGGGGCACCCGGACAAAATGGCCCCCCATTTACACACAAGTAGAGGTTTGGGGGAGATACAGCTTCGTTAACTGGCAAATAATCTTGGTGTAAAGCCACCGTTTCATCAGGTGGTCGACAAAAACACCAGCGATGACTGGATCGGGGAATAACTGGCAGCCGGTGAGGCTTTTCCCGGAGCGCCAGCCAATTAGCACAAGGCACTCTGCGACCTTCAGAAGGTCAGATACTCACTCTTAGATACTATTCACTGTGGACCAGTGGGATTAGCACTTATTCAGGGAGGTGCACATGATCCAAAAGCAATAACATCATTAGGTCTGAACACCACAGACACAGTGTTGATAACGTTTATGTTGGAGAGGCAGCATTTTAGTGATTAGCGCTAGCAGTGTCCACATTCGGGAGGGAGGAAGGCCAAGGGGTGTCTGGAGGAAATCTAAGCAGTGGGGGTGGCCTAGATGCCCCCCCCCCCCCAGTACCCAGAGGGAGTGGGGTTAACTGGGGAGGCTGGAAGGTGGCAGGTGATTGTGACCTAGGGTGACTGGGACACCGGTGTTCAAAAAGGAGGACATAGGGTCAAAAACAATGACACCCATGAAGAGTTTCCATCCGGCACTAATACAGCAGTACTGTAGTATGTGTACAGAAACTGATATGGGCTTGCACTTATATTTTTATGCCATTATCTCATGGTAATGAAATAACGATGTGGAGGGGGGGATAAGGATGACAAAGGGGCAAGAAGGAGGGCAAAGGGGCAAGAAGGAGGGCAAATGGGCAAGAAGGAGGACAAAGGCCAACAAGGGAGATAATGGGACAAGGAGGACACGCAACGGCGGTCTGGACAAGGGGCTGGACAACAGGACTGTCTGGATGAAATCTGGACGAGTGGGCACCTAATAATGACAACTTACACATTACCTAACCAGAAGGCTGTAGCTAACGCCTGTGTTGTTATGCTAATTAGAGATTTTGACACTTTCCGATTTGCTCTGTGTCAAACCCTTGCAATAATTAGGAATTTAACATGACATAAAACGTATACAAAGGCTGTAGGCACACATCAATCTGTCATTTGGAGTGAAGCTAGCCGAGGTTAGCGTTTCCCACCAGCCGGTGTGCGGTCCTGTCGTTCAGGTACGTTAAAAAACCTGAAGAAGACGCAATAAAAGTTATCGCCCGCTCGGGGTCTGGGCCGGAGTACTTGCTGGACTCCGATTAAGTACTAGGCCCAGCAGTTCATTTGCAAATCCTTTGCAGGTCTCGAAGGGTCAGCTGACATCATAAGCGGTGCTTCATCCCCCGTCCTGCTAACAGGCAGTAAAGGAGACGACCAAAACCGTATCTACACGGGCTATTTGACTTCCCCGAAGCCCGACAGGGGGTCTTCACCTGTCCCAAAGGGCTCGAGGCGCATCGTGGAGACCCGGGTGGCGAGTCGGCCCTCCCCGGATCGAAGACCCCCCCCTCACCGCACCCGGCTGAATCATGATGGCTTTTCTTCATGACTCCGGCAATGCACGCGAGCAGCTGGCCTGTCATCGTGCACGAAAACATGATGGATGGGAAACGATCTGAAACGCATCTCAAACGTTTTCATCAGAGCTCTTAAAAAACGGGAAGCTGTTCCAGGGACTTAAATCTGGAGTGTTTGGGTAAATGAAGAGGAATTGAATATGCTGGGGAGGGGAATGTCCCTCTTTAATCGGCCATTATATTACCGGGCCTTTCTGCAAGACCATCAGAGCAGGTCTGCAAATGAATCCCCTTGTGGTCCCATTTCATGCAGTAAGGATGCCACTGGGAGACAGCACTATGTATATAACCCATTGTGTTACTGCGTATTTTGCACTGCTGTTTGGGGGGCGGGGGGTAATTTTATGCCACTGTTTATCCTCCTAAGACCCAGCAGTCAGATTTTGTCCTCTGTAGGGGACAGAGTCTGGGGTCCCTGTTTCAAGAACTATTCAGGTAGTCCCTGACTTATGATGGAGATGAGTTCCAATGACTCTATCGCAACTTGAAAATATCATAAGTTGAGAAACTCTGTAGATCGCTGGCGAGAGTGAGACATCTCACACTGCGTGAGATGGGTACTTCCTGGCAGCGTCCCAGCGTGTCGTACCAAGGCAGGATACGTGTACATCCCGGCAGCGTCCCGGCATGTGTTACCAAGGCGGGAGACGTGTACATCCCGGCAGCATCCTGGCGTGCGGTACCAAGGCGGGAGACGCGTACATCCCGGCAGCTTCCCGGTGTGTGGTACCAAGGCGGGAGATGGGTACATCCCGGCAGCGTCCCGGTGTGTGGTACCAAGGCGGGAGACGCGTACATCCCGGCAGCGTCCCGGCGTGTGGTACCAAGGTGGGAGACGCGTACATCCCGGCAGCGTCCCGGCGTGTGGTACCAAGGCAGGAGACGCGTACATCCCGGCAGCGTCCCGGTGTGTGGTACCAAGGCAGGAGACGTGTACATGCTGGCAGCTTCCCGGCGTGCGGTACCAAGGTGGGAGATGCGTACATCCCGGCAGCGTCCCGGTGTGTGGTACCAAGGCAGGAGACGCGTACATCCCGGCAGCTTCCCGGTGTGTGGTACCAAGGCGGGAGACGCGTACATCCCGGCAGCGTCCCGGTGTATCATACTGCGTATACAGCTATGTTTGCATGCCGAGAAGAACTTAAAATATCTTTACAATTTTTACAAATTTTACTAGTCGAACCATCTGTATATTCAGTCACAGTATACCATCTGTATATTCAGCCATATTGATATGTGTTGGGCTGTGGAGAGGACATCCTGGGCTTTTCAGTGACATCACATTTATCGGGGTGTTACCAAGACAGCGTATGTGGCTCCTTTTCGAAAAAAAAAGCCTTATATAAATGCTAAACCCCCCCCCGCATTCTCAGAAGGATATGGATGCTATGATAAATCCCATCTGTCTTGACTTTACTTAACTTGGTTGCTCTTCCTGTACTTTAATGAACCAGAAAGCAGAAGATGGAGAAGGTACGTGTAGGAGTGCGCTGCCCTTCATTGGGGTTTAGGGGTGTCCATGACGGAGACTCAGCCGTGGTCAGGACAGTGCGCTCGGCGGGTAAGTGGCCGCAGACGGGGGCAGCCCAGACAGCCTCTCGCTCCACCCCCCTTCTCCTGCAGCTCGTGTGGGTCGAGGCCTGGATGCTGTCTCCTCCAGCTATAAATCACCCCCCTGGGGGGCGCAATTTATAAAACAGTGACGGCCCACTTCCTCTTTCTGATTGCTGATTACACCTTTCAGTTTTTTTTATATTTTAAATTTCATCCCAGCTCAGGCACCCCCCACCCCCAATATTGTCACAGGGCCCCCGCTTCAGAAGCCTCATAGTTGTAAATTAACGGGGGCTATTATTCCCTGGTTCGGAGCGGCCCAATAAATACCTCTGCCCTGTGGTTCAGCCCTGGGTTACATCTGTCCTGTAAGTAACAGTGGGTAAACCAGTAATGGGTTTAGCAGTGGGCTCAGCCCAAACTCAGCCTAATATTAAATCACTTGCTTCGCCTCTAACAGCTGGTTTTGCATTGTAGAATGGAGGATGGTAACCACTGCCTCTGAGCTTAAAGAAAACAGGGGTTTCTCCTTTGGAGGGGCAGCTAGCTCTCAATGGCTCGTTAACATCATCGCACACGAGGGCGGTGTGGTTCGCAGCAAGGTTTTAGAACGAGATGGCATGCCGGGATCACTGTGCACAAGGTTTCGACGCAACGTTCTCCCAGGGTCAGCCCATTATGTAGCTTTTTCTGGGGGGGGGGGGTCGACTGGTAGCTGTTTAAAATATCAGGATCCGCAAATGACCTGTATCAATAACATCGTAAATCACCCTGATTCGGTTTTAATAGCGGCCCGTCCGTTCTCTCTCAGAGTCCCGTGGAATGTACTCACCGCTGGGGACGCCTACCCCCCCGCCGCCTCACTCTCTCAGCAGCACGGTCTCCTGTGAAAACAGTGAAATCCATCGTCCTGTGATGACTGGCAGACAGGACACGTGCAACATACTACAACAGCATGCACACTCAACACACAGAGGCACGTACACATTAACATACACGCACTGCTTCAACAAAAGGATTGTGGGAAATTAAAAAAAGTATAGAATACTTGTGCTTTTGCACATTCATGACTCATAATTCTTGGCACATTTTTATACTGCTATGATAGTTGGGTTTGCCACTTGGATATTGCAGCTAACTACCAGGTTAATGAAGTCGGGATCCTGTAACTGCATAGACGCAGTGATAAAGGCCAAAACCGGAACACGGATCACTGGCTGTCTTTTGACACCAGCCCTTCACATGTGGCACTGGGGTTCTTCTGTGTACAGAGCAGCTCTCCTCCCGTCCCTTGGGGATTTGACACCGGAGCTAGAGACCACCGACACAGCGGTGACAAAACTCAGTGGGCGGGGTCTTGGGGGGGGGACCATGCACACCGGAGACGCTGCAGACCGACGTAAGGGGCGAGTAATGGGTTTATTTAATGGCGGGAGAAGAACGGCGCCAATTCTAATAAGAGATCGCCGGACCTACGAAACCGCTAATAGGGCCTAAGGTTTCCTGCCCTGAGAGCCTCGCTACGCGGCTTACGAGACCCGCGGCGCAGCGGCGTAATGAGAAACAGGCCGCTGCCGCGCCCCGCCCCGCTACGGCGAGGAGCCCCAGCCCAGACGCTAATACCCGCTTCCGCTCCCCCAAAAACAGTAGCTTTATTGGACTGGCCGGCCCGGCGGCGTCAGGCGCCTCCGGCACCCCCTCCAGAACCCCATTATTCCGGAAAGTTCCCGACCCTCGGAGAAAGGCAGGAAACGAGACACGGCTGGCGAGGGAGGGGGCTGCTGGCGATGTCAACGGGCGGTTTCAGCGCGTCGCAACCCCGGTCTTTGTTTTTACAGGGTCTATTTGTTCTTAAGTTTCTTCACACATTTTTTTTTTTTTATTCGGTCACTTGAAGCGAATGTATAACTGACAATGGGTCCGGTTTCTGTCCGTCGGCGCAGCTGGGCGCTCTGACCTGCCCCCCCGCCGGATGTGACCCCATGTCCTCCTGGTCACAGACTCAGCTCAGTGTGCACACTCCCCCCTTCCCAAACCTGTGAGGTTCGAGAACATGGCTGAACCCCTGTCTTCTGGAAAGAATTTAAAAAAGCAAAACAGACTTCAGTAGCCGGGATCAGGCTGTCAGTGAGAATGTTCCGAGTAAGGGATGAGTTATCAGAACAGGACCACTGGTTTTCATGAATGAAAGTCAGGAAAAGGCACCAATTTGTATCCTTGAAGGTACAATTACTTGTCACTGGGGCAGTACCCTCAAGGGTCTGCCAAGCATACCCTAGCTGTAGGTAAATGCACCTTTTAAAAGGGCAGTTCACCCTAAAAGAAAAATATTGTAGTGCTGGGCAGACCGAGGGCGGCAAATGACGAGGAGACTTGTATGGTAGACCGCAGGTCCTGAGAAGGGCTAATACAGGGACTTGAACAGCACCGAACCATTACAATGAGAGAAACATGGGGAATTCAGATGCTGGACTGTCAGGTATACTCGCGGTGGGGAGCTTACTGAACGGTAAGGACCAGTGAGGATCAGACAGCGTGCACACAATACAAGGGCAACATACCAGCCACAAACAGGAATAAAACTAATTACAAAACCACAACCGAACATGTGGCTATTTACAAACCGCCGGCGAGCATGCTGGGAAATGTGGTTCCCTGCCTGCGCTAGAGTGTGTTTTAGAGGGGCTTTAGTGCTATGCATCAATCTAGGTCATTCTACAGGGAGATGCCTAGTTTAATTGATATCAGCCATAGAAATGTTGGTCTTCTACCAAATTTAATGGGACTGAATGGCATTCTTTCTGTGGTGCTTAAAGTGCCAAAGTAATACATTTGAAAAATTCAACAGCAAGTTCTTTTACCAGAAATCATGACCTGGTTATTGAATATCACTTTGTAGTGAGCAGTTTAATGTGCAAACTATTTTTTGTACCAAAGTCCAGTTCGGGGCTTGTATCTTCTGCGCCTGTGATTGGTGTGTGCAGTTCTGGAGAAGAAAATAGTTCCTATATTGAACTACCAGAAGTGGGTAATCCAGGTCTAAAGAGTAAAAATCCAGTCCAGGATTTTGTTCAACTAACCAGTATTAAGTATTAAGAGTCAGAGTACTCAACTAGTTTGTTGCAACAAAATCCTGGATTACCCATCTCAGTAAACTGCTCACTACAAGGTCTGCAGATTATATTCAATAACTGGGCCATGATTTCCGGTATGAGAAGTTGTTGCAGTGCTACAGAGAAGCAGGTTGTTAGGGTTAGGTATGTGAGTGGGTTAGAGAGTCGCAGAAACACGGAGATCCTCTGCCAGTCCAGCGCTTAGCTGTTCAGATACTTCCAGTGAGAAACTCTCACGGATGAGTTACAGAGGCTGCAAATCAGACACATGGATGACGTGGGGGGGCTGGCCATGCAAGGGCCATTCCGGGCCGCAATGGACCAGCTTAAAAACTCATGGTATGGTGGCTGATGGACACTTTAGTCCTGTTCTTTGAGGCCATTCAACTTTGGAACATTTGTGGTTGGACACCCAATTATTTTGGTATTTCAATGTTTTTGATGACCATTTACTTGTATTGAATTGCTGGCACTGTTAATGCTTACTATTTAAAAAAAATCATAAATGTATACTTCTTCACTGCAATAACAAATATTAGAGAGTTAAAAAAGGCCACAAAGGTTCTTCGTGTTGGGAATCCTATTACTGAGTGTCATCAATTGAATGTTTCAGAGCTGAAGAATTTCTCATGCGTAAACTATTCAGCAAAATGACTCTGTTAGTCCTAATCGAAGATGGTTTTTTGAGAGTAGAAGGCCCTGAAAATGATGAGTTTGGGTTTAGGGCAGGGGTGCCCAATCTTATCTGCAAAGTGCCGGTGTGTATGCGGGTTTTCGCTGCAACTCCCTAATTAGATCACTAATTAGAGGACTGATTGGCCGAAGAGTCCTCACACCTGGGTTCGAACAGCTGATCTAAAGGTTATCCCGAAAAGCTGCATAGACACCGGCCCTTTGTGGGTAAGATTGGGCACCCCTGGTTTAGGGTCTTGGGCTGGAGTTGCAGAAACAAAACCGCATACAGCCAAAGTCTGAGAGGAAGCAAAAGTGGCACTAGTACATGCAGTGTGCGAATCTCGCAGGCCGACTCCCGTGCCAGGGCACCCAGCAACCCCCCCCCTTGCCATCCACCAGCCTGTGGGGAAGAAAATTTCCATGACCGCTGCTGTGCGGCTGGGAATGGCCGTCGATGGTGACATAACCAGTGACATCAAGCCACTGTGGTCAGAGAGTTTGCGGCTCCATAACCCCAATTGTGTCCCTGTCTGTGTCTCAGAGCCAAAGGGATTCGACTGTGAAAAGGAATAATAAAGATCCACTGAAAATACCCAGTTACTCCCCATTCAAAGAAAGCAAATCCACACAGATCACGTGTCAGACCCCCAGGCCACCTAGGGGTTAGCGGCGCTGCAGAACGCCTGGGGTTCAACGGCGCTGCAGATCGCCTGGCCGCCTGGGGGTTAACGGCGCTGCAGACCGCCTGATAAGATGAATAAATGTAAACCTCTGCACCACCCAGGTAATGTCTTCACTGGTAGGATAATCCTTTGAGGGGCTCGCCATCTTTGACTGTACCATCAGGCAGCAACCTTTCAGATTACTGCTCGTGTTTGGGATGGCAGGTTTGATCCTTGTGACCCCAGGTATGTTGGGATGCCGCTGTGCTCCTAATGGTTGCTGAACACTTTTAGGTAAGAATGATTCATGATGGGAGTGGGGGTCAAGGAAAGAAAGAAAGCACACCTTCCTGATAGGCCACCCTTTGCAACAAGACTTCCTGTTACCATTCCTGGGGAGCTAGTAGGAGCAGACTGGGAGAAGAGGGGTCCTTTGGCACAGGTAAAGCTGAGACAGGGGTTCAAGTCATGTGTGAAGAGACTTGGAAAGATCCTCAGTGAGGGAACCCGGCCTGTAAGTCAAAATATGACTCAGAGGGACAACATTTAGAAAAGGGTTCAAAATTACATCCCTTGGGACCCTAGTCGCCATCACTGGGTCATCAGCATTGTCGTTTTCCAAATTTATGGGTGGGCATGCGGAACGGGACATGGCGTCTGCCGACGGATCCGAGCATGGTAATGAGCAAATGACGATCAAGCCTAACCAGACAGTCTGTATTCACGGCGTTGTGCTCGTCATCAGTCTGAGCAGCTGTTCCTGCACAGCTTCGAGGAGGATGATGGCAGGCTGCCAAGCAGAGCTGGATCTCTGCGCTGTCTCCAGAGTGCAACAACTTAACATGTTCAGTTTAACATCTATGCTGGATGCTCTTTATCAATCAGTAGAATGGGATGATTGTTAAGCTGTGTTTTTAAAGCTCAGGCAGGAATGGCGATTGCGTTCAAAGAGCGAAGAGCAAACAGCCTCCTTCACTCCTTCTGACACAGCAAGCACAGGCATACAGGCTGACACAGGCATACAGGCTGACACAGGCATTACGAGACATGCACACACTTCATTTACAGACCCGATTTAAATGAGCAAAGTTTTGGCAAGGTAACTGTGTCATGTTTTGTTATGGTTTTGTTACTTTTGCCCTGTCACAGTGTCAGGGCAACATGAGGCCAACAGAGAATGTGTGTCACGCCTCAGGCCAAACTGTGCACAGCTCTGCGTTTGGCCCATTTATGTCGCTAGACTCATATAAAGAAGCCATTTTAACAGCAAGCACATGGATTAAAGGTACAAAAGCTAGACCCGACCCATATTTTAGGGCGATATCAGAAAGTGAGACGGGGGGGGGGTAGGCAGAGCCATCTGCTCTAGCCGCCATGCGGTTTAAAGGGCGCTGGGGTGGCAGGGTGGCGAAACTCCCACTGGTCATATGAAAACTCGATAGCGGACTGTGAAATGCGCACCGCCGCCACGCTCTGGCTCGGGATCGCGCCGCGGTCGTTAGCCAGCTAGCCACGTCGGCTGCTGGTAGCTGGGCCCCGCTCAGACACACTCGGCATTCAAACGTCTTCGCAATAAATACCAAGAATCGCTGAATGCGGCTGTTGTCTTAGCTACATGGCTAGGCGGATCATTTTCTGGGCAGTCCTTTTCTTGATCCTAGGCCTTTGAGCAGGCCTGACTTATACACCGCATTCAAACAAACTAACGATTCACCCCTTTGAACCATGCCCCTGTCCCCAAAATGTCGAGGGCTTCTTGGTAACACATGCATCATGTACACACTAGCTAAACTACTCCAGTCAGAGGTTAGGGCCAGCTGCTGGGTGTTGCTGTTGAGTGTCGTACCTGGACACCCCGATGACTCCGGCGGTGGGGGGGGGAATGACGTCTGATCGCTATCGATTTTCAGTGGTTTCCGCTTAATCCCAACCCCCTTTTTTCCTCGCAGGGCCCAGAGCTAGAAGGCTGTTGCCATCTGGCCAGCGGCTGTGTGAAATACGAAGAGTTTAATAGCTACTTGATTAATATCGTATATATTCTTGTGCCAGGAGGACGTGGTTCCGTGAAAAGCTCTGGGCCTTTGGAAGTTATGGCAGTATTTTAATGGTTCATTCTGAGTTTTCCAGCCGTGTCTGCAGGCTAAAAACGGCCCCGCGACATGGCCCCACATCCAGAGAAAAAACAAAATAAAACACTAATGTGGCAGACTAGTAAAAACGTCCTCTTATCTTTCCTAGGCTAATAAATTCTGACTTTCTTCGCCAAAAATTGGGCAAAGTATGAAAAAGGGACAAAGAAAACAGTTTGATAATTGGGATTGAGGGCCAAGGGAGGAGGGATGGCGTGGCGAGGGAGGGGGCTGCCCAGACACCACTGCGGAGGGGGCGAGGTGACATCAGTCATGTGACCGTCTGTCAGCCCCCCCCCCTGTGTGCCAGAGTCCCGCTGCCATCTCCAGACCCCACTGTCGGCAGGCCATCCCATGGGCGCTGGTGTAACCGGCGTTATCGGCAGACGGAAACGCGAGCACGCGTGTGCGAGGCCCGCCTGCGTCACACGTTTCTAAAAATAAAGCGGGTGAAGGAGAAAGGGGAGAGAAAAACAACAGGAAACCACCAGCGTATTATTCTGGCATTGGCTAAGTCCCATTTTTAAACTCCTACTCATCTGAGGTTTATTTAAACCCTGAAAGTTATGTGACGCCGTCTGTCGTTAAGAGCTAATTTATGGGCTCTGGGGTGATATTTCAGGTCTTGCTCCACGGATGGAAAAGGTGTGTAATTTCATTGCCCCTGCCGCCCCCCCCCCCCTCAACTTCCATCCTCCGGTGGTGCAGGCAAGGCTGTCCCTCGCACCGGCGGACGGTTTACTGTCAGGGAGAAATGACGCGGCCCAAGAGTGTGGCGCTTGGCCGCCAAAGGCTGTCATGTCAGGTGGCCACGGAGATTGTGAGTAACCAGGCCAACCAGGATGATGACTCTGGTAAATGAAGAAGGCCAGGAGCTCGCATGGGAACACGTCTGGCCACTGACTGGTGCCCCTATGCCAAATCCTGCCCTCCCTTCCGAAAAAAAATTACGCAGTTTTGCAGAAATAAGAACGGTTGGGCAAGAGTTCTGGTCGGCGCTGGCTGGCTGTTCGTGTGGCGGACCTGGGCTCCTCCGTGGTCAACATTCCGTTTCCATGGGAACCGCACGGCTGGCCATGCGCGGGGGGAGGGTTTACATGGAAATGCCATGTTTTCTGTGGTGTGGATGCATTGCACGAACAGAACAGAGAACAGAGCGCTAAAAAACGGGCCAGCTCAATTCAAACAGGCCCCCCGGCCATCACACCGGCTATGGAGCCGGGGGTGTGCCCCCGTCGTCCATGAGACCTCATTCTTCACACCTGACCCCCTCCCTCGCCACCTCTCAGCCAGCCAGCAGGACTGACTGGGAGACACAGAGTAAGTTGGGGTGGTGTCCAGTCCGTAAATAACACTGAGGACCTGGGCAGCCAGACAGTGCAGTAGGAGCTGTGATGGACGTCATAACCTGCCCTCCAAAATACACAAGCAGGTAAAATGACTCAACAGAACACGCTGTAGTCCTTCTGGCTTGGTGATGCCATGTGGTCTGTTTTAACAAAAAAGCTTCATCCCCCCCGGCCCCATACCCAGGGGCTGTAGCACCGGAGACCTCATACGTGTGAGTCAGCCCAAGTAATGAGCCGGCTTGCCGCCATTTCCAGGCCGGCTTCTCACTGGAGACGTCTACAGCGCTGATGGAGCGATTGGCCACTCCGTGTCATCTCGAAACAATGACTGTCACCAGCTGTTTCCTCCCATGCGCTCACTTCCCACATCACTGAGAACTGGTCGTTTCAGTTTACGGGTCGGCCATTATGTGTGGGCTGCAGGGACGCCTTACTGACATGTGGTCGAGAGAAGAGCCATCTGTAACTCCCCCTAGTGTGAGACTGGGGTGTTGTTTAGGCAAAATTCATGGTCTCTGACTCACTCTCCTGCTGGTAGGTGGCATGGCAGCTTAGTGAGTGGGGGGGTCACATGACCAGGGTGGTGGGCATAAATCCAGCCCAGTAAATCCCTATGTTTGTGTAATTTGCATGATTTCCGCGTGTTCATATGGGAAAGATGCTGAGCAGACTGCACATCACCTCTTATTGTATGATTTCCCTGAGGTAGTCAGGAATAAGCCTCCACAAAGGTCCAGGTACTTAGACTGCAGCTTACCGATCAGAAGGTCAGCCTTCTCTCAGGACAGCATGCAGAAGGTGTGGCTGAGTGCCTCCAGCGAATTCCGCACAGCGTTTTGGAGACCACAGTGGCATCGACAGCAGAGTATTAGGGCAATCTCACGAGAATGAGAATACACTGGTCCGGTCTGCTCTCACGAGAATGAGAATACACTGGTCCGGTCTGCTCTCATGAGAATGAGAATACACTGGTCCGGTCTGCTCTCACGAGAATGAGAATACACTAGTCCGGTCTGCTCTTATGAGAATG
>JAODKM010000088.1:3359607-3372642 GCA_026780845.1 Petrocephalus sullivani
GGGGGGGGGGGGGGGGGGGAGGGGGGGAAAGGAGGGGAGGGAGAGAGAAAAAGTGTGGGAAAGAGAGGGGGAGAGAGAGAGAGAGAGAATGAAAGAGAGGAAGGGAGGGAGAGAGTGTGTGTGTGTGTGAGTGTGTGAAAGAGAGCGTGCGTGCTCTGATGGCTCTTTTCTTTAAAAGGTGTTTAAGGTTACCAAAGGCCACAGGAAGGTGACACGCGATCGGTTGGCATAATTAATCAGTACATTCAGGTGGGTGACAAATTCAGGTGGAGGCTAGCCTGGGTGACAGAGGACCCCTGTGCTTATTTAGTTTTAGAAATTGTGTGTGTGTGTGTGTGTGTATATGGACATACATGCATATATACATATACACATACACCTAAATTGTATGATGACACAGACACAGACACACACACACACACATTAATCACACGCAGAAACCACCCAACGGTGGCTTAAATGGACCTGCGAAGATGATTAATGATTTCGCTATTAGGTGATTTGAGTTAATAAAGCTGCCCAAATTGGCCGTTCCCCTTGGGGTGCGCAAACATCCTCCACGCATCACCCTTCCCACTCTTTTTTTAATGGCTTCAATTAAATGTTACATCTGAACGATTACGTTCTATTTTCTGCAATTATTTTCAGTGAGAAGGTAACAAAGAGCGTAGTATATAAATTTGGGGAGTGTGACGTGGTGCTGGACGGCGGAGGGGGGGGGCTTTTGTAAGCTCAAACATGTCCTCAGTCTTAGAGAGCAAATATGGCTGAAAAAGGGTTATATAGATTTTGAGTTAAGTGAGGTTTTCCGTATTTTGATCGCTTCTGAAGGCGGGAATACGTCCCATCTTTCCTGTTACACATGTCTTGTGGGGGGGTAAGAATCTCTTCCCACCCTGGCAGACAAAATAACCTCTCCAACAGAACACTTGAGAAAAAAAAAAACAGTTAAAAAGAGCAATTTTTCGAAGTTGTTGTTCCTCACCGCGGGAGACATGTCGCCTTTCCGTCAGCCGGGATGCTATTTGATCGCGGCTTGCGGTCGGGGAGGCAGCCAATCAGGAGAAGCTGCTTTGGCTGGAGGTGGCAGAGGGGAGGCAGGGAGATGACATGCTCACATCGCGTCCCGGTGTGGACACACAAGCACTGCTGTGGAGTTCTCCTCCTCGGAACCCCCCCCCCCATCCAATAACAAATCGTGGTCGGGAATGTCAGCCTCAGTAGGTGGTGTTTGGTGACTCGATTCAGTCGGATCTAAGGTGGCTCTAAGGTGCTGGCCCAGGCGACGGAACCGGTTCCAGAGACAGGCAGAACCTGGCAGAAACACGAGAATTTGAAGATTTTGGAAGCCCCATAGTCATTAGTTTGGTTCCGCTCGACTCGGCTGCTGACCCACTGACCCACGTTGCCCTGACCCACTAGAAACTGTACACTAGGGTCAAAACGAAGGGAATTAATTTCTTCAGAAATTAGCTTCTTCAGAATAACGAGAGCGGGCCCCACAGGTGGGAGCCGCTGATTAATTTGGCTCATCGTGCGGCTTCGCTCTGAACATCACCCGCCTGGTGGTGAGGACGCCCCCCCGCCCCCCCATAAGCTCCAGCTGTTTTCTTTTGCATTTTCTCACTCTGGTCAAATCAATTGTTCTCAGATTCAAATGGTTCAGTTTGTGGGGGAAGGGGATAGAATTCCAGGCGGGGTGAACAAAGGGAAACAACCCCGCCAGATTCCGGTTATGCCAAGCCCCGGGGGGGGGGGGGGTGCTCTTTACGAGACCATCGGTCCTTGGAACAAGTGCCAGATTGGGCAAACTTATTATACCTGGGGGTGGGTAAGAGAGGTCGCCGTGACAACAGTTGGGAGATATGATTGGAGCGGGGAGATGGACGGTAGGGATATTTGTCAGGAGGGGCTTCAGAGATCTAGCAGAAGCCAAAGGGTTATGGGTGTGCTTTTGGGACGGCCCGTGACACCCCGACAAGACTGCTGAGTGCAGAAGGCCCATCCTGTTTTCGGTGCCCCAGAACTACCCCCCCAAATGGGAAACCCTCAGATGTGTAGCTATGTGGACCAGAATAAAAGATGATCCTCGATTGTCCCCCAATGTGGAAATTTATCTTGCGGTTTTTGCCAGATATCGAGAAGCAATTACACAGGCCGCAAAGTGATACAGCACACAATGGGGGCAGTGTTTTGTGTGGGGGGCCCCCAACCAAGTGTGTGTTGTGTCAGAGAGTTTGCTGTCACACTGTTTTTTAATTGAATCCCCATCCGCTCGTTTCTAAGTGACGACTCTTGTTTGTCCTCAGAAATTAGTTGTTAGCCACGTTCCACACGTAGAGGCAATAGCAGAAAATGTGATAAGAATATGCAATTCAGAAATTCTTATTACTATTAAATTTACTTCTATGCCATTAATGGCAGAAGTGTACAGAAACATAATTTGACATCAAATGTCAATAAAATATTTGACTATAAAGTATTGCTTGACAAATGAAGTATTTTGTTAGCATGTATACTGTGATATATAAACAGGCACTTGTGCAGATGGCCTCTTTCAGGCACTTGTGCAGACGGCCTCCTTCAGGCTCCGGTGCAGACGGCCTCCTTCAGGAGTGTGCTTACTGGGCTACTTGACCACCTGTCCCTGAAAACACCTGTCAGGTTCTAACCACAATTGCCTGGGAAACCTGGAGAGATTTTACCCCGGGGGCCTCGATGGAGGAAGTGAAAGAGCATCTACAAAAGACTATTTATGCTCTGATCATTAGCCTGCGTCCTCAGTGCCTGAGAAGAGGAAGGAGGGTCAGGTGCCCATTATGCGAAAGCTCATCACACACGACACCCCCCGGGGCATGAAGACGGTAAGACAGAGGCAGGTGGAGTGCCTCTCCACCGCACCACTTCATCACCGATAATGATCCAGGTGACTACCTTGAAAGGAAGTGCTTTTTGGTTGCGTGGGTTACACACTGTATCGCCTCGGGGCCCTTGGTAGCTATGCTTGCACCCCCCAAATTAATCCGTAGTCCTCACAGGAAATTACATCCATTTCATATTGTGCTGGGCCCTCAAATGGGGGGCTGTCTGACTTATGAAAATGTCTGCGTGAACCTTAATTGCTGTGCCTGTATTATCAGAGATGGCCGACAGCGCCAGCATCGCGCTGCGAGTGGGACAGTTCTGTCCCAGCCTCAGTTTAAGGAGGGCTGACATTTCGTGTGACCTAACACGGGCAATGGTGAGCTTCCGTACCTCCGGAATTCCCTTGGGCTTTGCTGTGTATTTATCAAGACCGAAGTGAGGTCATTATCCAGCTGCAAACTTCCCCTCAGAATGAAATAGCAACAACAGTTTTGTTTATGTGACTCTTTCAGCCTGATGGGGACTGATGAGGCATGGTGGGCTGCTCTAACTTCCCGAAGAGAGCCCTGGTTAAAGCCCTGTGAGGGCAGACAGAAACTGCTTGCGTATGTCTAAAACACTAGGGTTTTAGGGATGCATCTCTGCAGGGTTACTTTAATGGTTAATGGTTATGAAAATCTGAAGGTTACGCCGAAGGTGAAGAAGGTTCCCCAAGGTGCTCCTTTGTGGAGGGTTAGTCACTGCCACCTGAAAAGCCATGGCAGGCGAGGTGATGGTTACAGTCACTGACTGGTTAAAGCCTCCTGCCGTCTGCTGGTTTTGTCACTTCGCATTGGGGTAAACCAGCCAGTGACCGGTGGCTCTGTCAGAGACTCATTCTGCTCACTGCTGCATTCCTGAACTTAGTGTAGTATCAGGACCAGGACCAGATGCCTGAGATTACTGCACTGACACCTTGTATTCGTATTGCCATCCTTTGACAAACATGACCCACACTTAGCGTGGAAGGCACCATCCCCCCCCCCCCAACACACACACACACACACAGCTCCTGTTGCTCTTAAGGACTGGCTACCCTACGAAGCACGGGCCAAGACAGGCAAACAGTGGGAGATCTTATGCGCTAACGCTAGCCTCCCACTTCCGCTCTGGGGCGCCCCCTCCTGAGCAGGGCAGGATCTGGCACAGAAGCTACAGCCCCTTCAAAAGCCCCTTTAGTACTATGTCTGGCCCCCGTGCTGGAAGTCAACATTGATGCTTTCTGCACCACTGAGATCGACCCATTAAAAAGTTTAAAAATGTAGAACTGTGAGAAGCTTTGGAAACAGAATATCTAAACCATCTATGCCAGCAATAAAGCAGTTAGTCTCTTATTTTCAAGAATATTATTATTTTCCTCCAGCTAATGCAGTCAAACCCCAGCGGGCTGCTGGGTAAACACTTGGTGCTCTGGCCTCTTTCCTAAAAATCCCGGGCAGACGTTTTCCTGAAAAGCCTTAGCTTCAGACGCCGCTAAAAACACACTTGTGTGGTTCAGACAGGTGAAAGAGAAATGCGCCGGGAATTGGTCAGCTGATGAGAAGCTTTGAGGATGAAGGGGATGGAAAAGGACAGGAGGAGAGCAGGACGGCTGCCGTCACGCGAAAGATGCCACGACTCGGAAGCGAGGAGCATCACTACGGCCTTTCCTGAGCCCTGAAGCCCCCGCTTCTCGCCAGGCTTCAGAAACAGAAATCTATTGTGAAAGATCCTGTGTAGCAGTGTGTAACTGAATAGTTTATCTGCACCTTAGGACTCTGCGCTCGGAAAGTTGCCCGGCTTAATGATTTCTCTGCTTCGGATAAAACCATCTGATAAATAAATGTAGATAAAATGAAAGTGTGTCCATGTTAAGGGTCACTTCCTTTGTGACCCTAAAGCGGTAGGCAGGGCACACACCTAGAAAGAGCAGGTTGGGGCACCAGAAGGAGTGTGGATGGACTGTGAGGTGGGGCTTCACTCGAACCCACAACCCTGCCCCCCCAGTGATACATGGCCTTGGATGGGCTTCTGAGAGGTGAAGGGAATGCTAGTGAGGGTGACGAGGAGCTCAAAAAATGACAGCATAAAAAACTGATAGCTTGTCTTGTTAACTTAAGCTGTAAATCCACTTGTGGCAAGGCGGGGGGGGGGTGGGCGTGGTTAAAGACAAACAGCTGTATTATAAAGTTTGTATTTTTATGGTATTATGCTAATCATCTATGGAGGGATGTGCAGAGCATTTTCATGTGCCGTGAAATGTCCAGTTACAATCCATCCTTAATTAGATTACTGTGTCATATACTGCTATGTTTTCTGATGCAGGGATGGATCACCGATGGATGGATGGATGGATGTGTGTGACTCTCACAGCAGGTGCAGAGTTAGAAAGTAACAGCTGCTACTCAGATCCCGGGTTGGTGAGTGTGCAGACAGGGCTAATTGAGGAAGAGGAGCAGAGGTTGGGAAGGCCCAGTCATCCTCGCTGCTGGTTCTCACCAGGAGTGTCTGGGATCACTTTGTCTGGCCTGACAAATTAGGCGGGGGCATGTCTCTCCCTTCCCCCCGCCCCCCAGTCCATCAGACAAGAGAGGTTACCGGAGGTCATCGACACACACACCTGAGAAAATGTTGCAAAGATAAGGACCCCCGAAAACGGAGGCGGGGGTCTTTTTGGGCCCCGCGGGACAGCACGTGGGGTCGGGGGCATGCTTTATGGCTCAGCCCGGTGTACCTTCGCCTGTTGTGGTTCAGACACACTCCGGCAGCTCCTTTCATGTCTCGGCGCGTCGCACACTTCCAGGTGATGGATAACGCGCAATCCGACACGACACGGACGCCGCTAGCATTCCCGCATCCCCTCCCGGGGTCCGCCTGGAGGTCGGCGCGTCAGAGGCGGCGGGGAGATGACCACATGGTCACCTGACTCACAGAGGTATCGGAGTACCTCAGGGGGCAGGGGGTGGTGTCTAAAAGGGCGGATGACAATCTCTATGTCTGGATTACTTAAATTCCTTTGCCCGTTGTCTGCCAGTAGATCTGAGTGGCTGTTGGTAATGATGCGTCTCGCCGTCCAAAAACAGATCAGTGTGCGCATTTTGGATGGAAGTTTGGATGATAAACCTATGGCCAGAAGGTCACTGGTTCAAATCCCAGGGTTGTGAGTCATGTCACAGTCGGGCCTTTAACTCTCAGTTGATCCAGAGGCTGTATGATTCTTTTTTATTTGTTTACACAAAAAAATGATAGCCATTTTGGATAAAAGCATCTGATAAATAAGTGTAATGTAAATCATATTGGCAGTTTTTGGCATCCTGGTTATTAAGATCACTTAGTCTATGTTTTCCTGTTGAGCTCCAAAATCCAGATCCCTGTGCCAAATGCCCAAGCAGACCTTATCTGCACTGGATTCTGGGTGTTAGTGTACCATGAAATCATATTGGCTCCAAAATACGTCTCGCTATGAGTGACCTCCCCAAGCCCACCCCCTGGCCCACACTCTCCGGCGCTCCCTGCAAATGCGAACATTGCAGAAACTTTAGCTGCCTTCGACGTTTGTTGTCTTAAGTAGTCAGCCCGACGGCGTTTAACGCCGCTCAGCGAAATCGCGTCCCACCAGCGCAGCCGCAGTATCCAGGGGTCTGGCCGCGGGGGCAGCCGTGCTCACCGGGATATTTATGGGAAAGAGGGAATCTCAAATCTCAGGAAAACAAAAGCATTCCAAAAGCGATCACATGAGCCCGGCTCCGGCTGTGAGAGCCGCCAGCTCGTCCTTCTCGCCTTTTAAATGTAAAACACCATCACGTATACGTAAAACAAATTGTGCATATCATGTTCTTCCTCTGCCTGGAACAGCCAGACCGCTGCCAAGGCCCTAAACGCTGGAAAAACGGGAATTAGAAAAAAAGAACGGCAACTGAGGAATTCAATAATGGCTCAATAGCTGAGACTTTTCTTTAGTGCTCTTGGCAGCAGCTTGTGACCATAACCTGAAATTAGCAATACTGAACTGCGCTGCGTAATTGGACTGTACGCCGCTCCTGTCTACCGCGTGCTTTTACAGGGGGGAGGGGGGGGGGCTTGACAGCAGTAGACTTTTGTTACTGCTTGAAGTCCAAAGAACGATCACAGTGCCCTTAAAGCAGAATCCTTGAAATACTCCCGAACACAAACCATGGTACAAATGTTTAAAGTGATAAGTCACTGAACAAGTCAGTTCCATCAGGGCTTCTGCGATAGTGTAACAGTGAGCCTCTGCCAGGAAGTGCAGGGTACAAGGCCTGCAGGAGGCTGGTGTCTTCTGGGAGAAATGCTCACACACACACACACACACACACATAACAGCATGATCATGATACATGGACGTTAGAGATAGGAGGTGACTAGGGTACCTGGAGGAATCCTGTAAATAACCGGTGTAATCCGTGGCCTTCCTGCATTATCCATAAACAGTGCTGTTCTGATATTGGCAACCCGCTGTAGGTACGGAGGCCAGACGGAGGTATGGAACCACTTCACCTGGTCTGACAGTTACATTTAGTCCGGTCATAGACCTAGCAAGTAGGTGGCATAATACTTTCCAGTAGTATCTCTTAAGGTGTTATCATATCCTCTGGCATTGTTTGAACCCAGAGGAAACCTTGCCCATTCGCAGTAGCTGACTTTAAGAACAAGCTACTTTGGGAAGCATGTCTCTCTGGGGGGTTTCTGAGAGATCCTGAAGATCCAGAAGGGGCTTCCTGAGATTTCACCTGCCTCGGAGACTCGAGAACCCGAGAACAATGATGCACTTCTAATTACAGGCAAGAGCTCTTTCATTAGGTGTATAATTATGAGACCCAGTGTGATGGTCTATGGTTTGGTACGTGTTACTCCTGTACGCTGTTCACTCAGTGTAAGACAAACTCAGAGTGCCGGGAGGGTGAATTAGCAACATTAGCATTAGATGTTTTTGTGGGAACCTGGCATCACCATGGATGTTAGGGTTGGTCACTCTAGATCAGGGGTGCCCAATACGTCAATCGCGATGGACCAGTAGATTGCGAAGGTAGTGTGGGTAGATCACGCGACATTAAAACTTTTTTATGTTAGGTTACTATAACTCTTCTAATGCATCACTATGCAGAAAACCAGAATGTGTTGCAAAAATCCAGCGAGCAAAGTGACCCAGCAAGCCTTCCGATTTATATCTACTAAAAACGGGGTATTAAAACAATGAGTGGGGGAGCCGGACCAAGTAAGAAACCATAAATTTATGTATTGTGCTGTGAGGGTTCATGCAGTGATGCCAAAAGCCTCAGTGACCATGAACACTTGGCCCTGAGAACAGACAGACCAAGATCTTCGTCAGAGTATGGATGATATTTATGTTTTTATTTATTTATCTATCAGATGCTTTTATCCAAAGTGGCAAGCATTTGGGAAAGCAGGATCAGCCAATCCGTCCTGGGAGTAAATGGATCTTGTTTAAGAGTCCAACAGTGAAACCCCTCTGCTGACCCAAGGATTTGAACTGACATCCTTCCGATCACAGATACAGCAGCAGACATTCCCTGCTACTAAAAGCTGAACACACAACCTCGCCTTGTTGGGTCCCTGAGTCACAGTCCTTACAACCCCCAACCCAGCACCAACGGCATTAAATGTTGAGTCATGGCCCTGGCACCATTCCGGGGCAAACCGGGATTCTGCGCTTGCCACATCTGAACAGAAATACCCCCATAGCCACATCTGAGGCTCTAAGAGGTGGGAGGTTCCTGGCTGGTTTGTGTCTGTGAGATAGAGCTATGATTTAGCATAAAGCCAACAGACAAGCAATGGCGTACACACCCAGATCAGCCGCTGTGCTGTCAGAGTCGCCCGCTTCCTCTTTTGGGAGTTCCTACTCCTCTCTGATCTCACGGATATAAGACAGGCAGGACGCAATTTAAACATGGGGGGGGGGGGCGTGCACGAAAGGGGCTCGTGATTACGCAGGAATGCGAGGTGTCGCTGTGTGTGCAGGGCTCACAGCTCAAGGCTGCAGGATCCTACAGCGGGGGGGGGGGGGGGGCACAGGGGCTTCATTTGTTTCCTGCACAGCACCATTCATTTTCTTTACAAAACTTTTATCTATCATTCTTTTATATAATGATGTTTTATTAGCCATTTTCACATATTCCATCTTGCTTCATCTATCTATCTGTCCATCTGTCCATCCATCCATTCATCCATCTATCCATCTAGATGGGCAATGGGATTCATAAGGCATGGCGTGTAATTAATTAGACAGTAATCTGTTATGAGCTGTAATGTGTAGAAAGCGTGCTCACATAAGGCTCACTTTGTAAGTACAAATCGGTTATTTTTGGTTAGCTTTGGCCAGCTACGGTTTAGGTGAAAATGAACCATATTCATTGGTAGGAGGTGTAAACTATTGGGGAATCCGGAAAGCGACCGTTGGCCAGACGCAAGGATTCTTCTGGACCTGACCGACCTGATTTAATTAAGCGTGTTTTTCTCACAATCTCATTACGAGCGAAATTTTTGTTTCCCAGCATGTTTTAAGGAAGACATTTGAAAGTGACTGAGGTATTTTAACTGTAACTCGTCCCAGGCATGTTAACTCAAATATATAAGGACGGGTGCATCTGGTAATTACCCTCACCCACATTTTAACCTAAAATCTAAATAGTGAAATTCATGGGATTTCTCACCACATGTAATTAAGATGTCAGCAGTGATGCCTCAGTATTAATCACAGGCCTTGTATGGAAACGGCAAGTCCTCTCAGTGACTGCTTATACTTATTTATTCACTTTTGGGCAACATCAACAAATAGCTTTCCTATTTCTTTTTCCTCCCCTTCCAGTCGGAGTCGCCACGCTTCCAACGCTCAGGCAGCACTGAACGCGGCCGACTTTGTGTTAGTCACCAGCCGCGGTGCCATTTTACACGGTGACTGGCACACTCGTGCTGCCGTGATGGGGAAAGTGTTCCACCAAGCAAAGGGGTGTGTGCATGAACTGGAAAGAAAGGGCAGGCAGAAAGGCGAGGCAGAAAGGGCGAGGCACAAGGGCGAGTCAGAAGGGCAAATCAGGAAGGGTAGGCAGAAAGGGCGAGGCACAAGGGCGAGTCAGAAGGGCAAATCAGGAAGGGTAGGCAGAAAGGGTAGGCAGAAGGGCAAGTCAGAAGGGCAAATCAGGAAGGGTAGGCAGAAAGGCGAGGCAGAAAGGGCGAGGCACAAGGGCGAGTTAGAAGGGCAAATCAGGAAGGGTAGGCAGAAAGGGTAGGCAGAAGGGCAAGTCAGAAGGGCAAATCAGGAAGGGAAAAGCAGAAGGGTGAGGCAGAAAGGGCGAGTCAGGAAGGGCGAGGCAGAAAGGCGAGGTAGAAAGGGCGAAGCACAAGGGCGAGTCAGAATGGCAAGGCAGAAGGGTGGGGCAGAAGGGCAAGTCAGGAAGGGCAGGCAGAAAGGCGAGGCAGAAAGGGCGAGGCACAAGGGCGAGTAAGAAGGGCAAATCAGGAAGGGCAAGAGAGAAGGACGAGGCAAGAAGGGTGAGGCAGAACAGGCGAGGCAGGAAGGGTTAGTCAGGAAGGGCGAGGCAGAAGGGCGAAGCAGACAGGGTGAGCTACAGCATCCCCCACCCAGTACCAGAAGTGGTAAAATGTTTTAAAAGAATGATTGTACGGAAGAGGCAAGTGGGGCTTGGGAAGTGGAGGAAATAGATGGATCAGAGAGAGAGAGAAAGAGTGAAACCAACAGACAGAGGCAGAAAGAGAGAGAGAAACCAACAGAGATAGAGAGAGATAGAGGAAATCCAGCCGATAGATAGAGGGGCTGGCAGGGGTCACTTGCTGAGAAATCACAGTCCTCTCCGTGTCACATGCTTCACATTTCCTGTTCTGACTGAGGTGACAGAGCGGCTTCCCCTGCTTACAGAGGTTTCCTAACCTGCAGTCGGGATCCCTGTCTGTTTAAACAGTTGTAAGGGGAAGCCTAGGGACAGTGGTGATGCCCCCCCTGAAGACTGAAGGGTCTCTGGCTGGCGGCCAGAATCAGGCCGATTAGTCTTCCCTACAGGCAGGGTGGATTTTACAATTTTCAACTCTCCCTACATGTTTTCCAGTGGTGGATGCAGAACCGGGCCCTCCACAGAAGACAGCCGCAGATTTCCATGACAAACGCTTACAGAAAACAGACGGCAAAGCCTTTCATAGCCAAAGGAGTTTCTGCTTACATTTGGGATGCAAACAATGGTTACTAGGACATCAAATATTTACCAGCCAGCTAATGGAAAGTATTGGCATTCTCTTCAGGATTTAAGTCAGCGTTCATCATCTTATAAAGTGATACCCTGTCACCCTGAAACCAACACACTTCCAAATCGTACACAGAAATTAAATGGGCTGAACTGCAAAAGAAAAAAACATATTCCATCCTGGGCCCAGCTGAGAAGGAAGAAGGCAGAGATTAAACAATTATTATCATAAATGATGATTCAGACTTGTGTTTGTTTTAATATTCTGACTAGGTCCCAGCGCAGGCCTGCAGCTTATCCCTGGATGCACTGGGTGTCAGGCCATCATGGACACTTGCTCAAGCAAACTCAGACTAGATTATTTAGGTCCCAGAACACTTAAACTACAGGTTGCTGGACAGTGGAAGAAAGCAGAGAAGTTACAGAAATCCCACACAGAGGCAAACAGACAGTGCAGGACGTGTGGGGATCATAAGGTCACTCAGGGAACCAGCCCACTACTCGGACGGAAAAAAATCAAAGATGTCTCACCTCACCTCGCTCACAAGTCTGCGGGAAGCTTTACGACTTTTCTGTCACGCTCCTGCTCCCCAGGTGATTCATGGGATATGTTTGAAATGGGGCGTAGGTCGAGCAGGGCACATGCCACCACTGAGATCACGTGTGTGGCCTCCAGGACCGAGACAGGAAGAGGGGGGGCAGAGACTGGAAAATGATCGTGGACAATCTCTGGGCGGTGTTTCTAGGCAGGTCCAGGAGCCTGAATGTGTGGATGAGGATTATGGGAAAAACAAACAGACTCTCCTCCGATGCCGCCACGCTAGCAAACTGTGCATTTTCCCGTAATAGCGTTCACGTTGCAGTGGCACCGATCTTACGGGTCCCTGCTGACAGATGGCGTCTGTCAGTGTGGCCCATAGATATGGAGGCCGTCACCTCGATGCTCTGCGGGTAGCCTTACCTGCCGGTGTGCCGCGTGGCCACCACTTCCCGCTAGTGCCATCCAGACTGTGTAATTAGAGGCTGAACCCGCACCTCAGGTGTCTGGCCCGAGCCACACTGTGTCATTAGTCTCCTGCTTTTAGCTGTGTCTAACTGGCTTTATTTACCTGAAAAGAAAAGCACGACATCAACAAAAATAGGCTAAAAAGACGAGTAAAAAAATTAAAAACCTCAGAATTTTCCAGGAGGGTGGAGGGCTTCCTTTTCCCGCACTAAAAACTTCTGGAAAAAACACCTTCAGCTATTTTAAAAGTAATTTGTGGGAATCCCCTGTAACAGCTTTTAATAACCTTGTCAGGACCTTACCTGGCTGATCCCTCCCCTCCTCCATGTAATTACTGGCGGAATGGGGGCTCCTACGTGCACTTTACTGGGAACTGTGTGAATCCTACGTGCACTTTACTGGGAACTGTGTGAATCCTATGTGCACTCTTACTGGGAACTGTGTGAATCCTACGTGCACTCTTACGGGGAACTGTGTGAATCCTACATGCACTATTACTGGGGACTGTGTGAATCCTGCGTGCACTCTTATTGGGAACTGTGTGAATCCTACATGCACTATTACTGGGGACTGTGTGAATCCTACGTGCACTATACTGGGAACTGTGTGAATCCTACGTGCACTCTTACTGGGAACTGTGTGAATCCTACATGCACTATTACTGGGGACTGTGTGAATCCTACGTGCACTATCACTGGGGACTGTGTGAATCCTGCATGCACTGTCACTGGGAACTGTGTGAATCCTGCATGCACTATCACTGGGGACTGTGTGAATCCTACATGCACTATCACTGGGAACTGTGTGAATCCTGCATGCACTATCACTGGGAACTGTGTGAATCCTACATGCACTATCACTGGGAACTGTGTGAATCCTGCATGCACTATCACTGGGAACTGTGTGAAT
>JAODKM010000088.1:3427632-3449981 GCA_026780845.1 Petrocephalus sullivani
CCCACCCCAAATGCGGAGGTGGGAGCAGGGGGAGACGAGGAAGTGCTCAAGAGTTTTTGTTTGGGGTTTGTTTTTTTTTGGGGGAACACCCCCCCCCACCAAAGCCCGTGGGTTTGGGCCCCCCCCCCCCCCCCCCACACACCTTCAGGTGCCAGTGCCAGCCCAGTCCAGCAGACTCCTTTTGAAACAAGAGCGTCAGTCTCACCGAAGAGCACCGTGAGAT
Source organism: Petrocephalus sullivani (assembly GCA_026780845.1). Taxonomy (NCBI): domain Eukaryota; kingdom Metazoa; phylum Chordata; class Actinopteri; order Osteoglossiformes; family Mormyridae; genus Petrocephalus; species Petrocephalus sullivani. Next base: position 3,427,856 of record JAODKM010000088.1, read on the forward strand.
CCTGTAATATGCGTTATATTTAACAGCATGTGACTGACGGATCTGAGTTACATCACGCAGGAAATAACAAAGCAGGGGCTTACAGACCTATCCACTTTATAGCTGAGAGCTGTGCTTCACCGTGGAGCACCTCGTAAAGTTCTGGCCTGCCTCTTTCATTTTGATTGATGTTCAACCCGAGAAGCTGAACACTGTATATCCGTCTTTATTTATATGTGGAGAGAGTAAGATAAATCAGAACTATTTAATGCCGGTTCTGCAGTTACTGTTATGAGTTTGTGGAATACAGAACTGTTCATGAGCTCTGCGGGTCATCCATCTTCCAGAAGCTGCTTATCCGGCACAGGGTCAGGGTAAGCTTGGAGCATATCCCAGCATGCACAGGGCACAGGGACTCCAGTCCAGCGCACAGGGAAAGTCGGGGGGCCAAGCGCAAAGCCCTACAGACAGGCTGAGAACGTGCAAACTTCAGGCACATGGAGCAGGAGGCAGGATTCAAACCCACAACGCTGCCGAGGTGAGGCTGCCCCTACTGCAAACATAATAAAGTACAATTTGATCTATTCAGTTCTGTGAAAAATAGGCTGACTATCATCACTGTCTACAAAAACAACTCAACCCACTGTGAGCATATGGCATCAGGTGCATACTCAACTAGCTGAAAATGACGAGATACATTCATTTAAATATCAGAAAACCCTACTCCAAAACAAAAAAAAATTCAAAAATGACATAAGACTTAATTCTGATTTCTGGAAACAATCTTGGAGATCTGTGGAAAAATTCTGATGGGTCGAGTGAGACTGCCTTAACGGCCACCTCCGGAGGGGTCAGGGACCTGGCAGGACCGGGTCTGCAGCCCTCGGGACTTCTGGGGCAAACATCATAACAGGTGACGCACCCTTCCGTGATGACGGGTGGCTTAATCGTTGACTCCAGCCTCAGCATCGCCGCGAGTCCCTCGCCACCACAACCTATTTTTAGTCGATTATTTACTCATTTATTCATGACAGAGTTTCCTTCCAACTACAGACTGATCCCAGTTCCAGCCCTGAAAGTCACAGCAGGCGACTTGCCCTGGGCAGGCAGCTTCGGCCCAGTTCCAGGACAGAAATCCCCTGCAACACTGTTTCACGCCAGTGATATGGTAACCTCCCCCCCCATACCCCCCCACACACACACACCACACACTCCCCAAGGTAGGTGCACCCTAAACCTTTTTGCCATCACCTTGACAGTTATACTGCCTGTGATCTGGCACCAGGACCTTGCAAACACAACATCCATGCATCATTGAATTCAGGGGGCCGCGTCGGTACTTGGGCTTACCGTTTGGACTTTGAGAGGCAGCTGCAGACTAATCGGCGACCGGCAAGCACTCCAGCCTTCCCCCACTGACCCCGCTGCCAGTCCCGGCTCTGGATAAGCGTGGGGAGACAAAAAAAAGTCACGTGGCAGCACATTTCCCAGAAAGCGGCTGGATGTTTTCCCCTGACCCTGCGCTCTGTGCACACAAGCAGACACTCGCCCGCATAAAATCGCAATTCGGCTGCAGACTCAGGAAATGTCACTGAAATGACACTGCAGAATGCTGGTTCTCAGCAGTAAAGATGCCGCTGCTGTCTGATGGCATTCTCGGCATGCCTCTCAGGTTGAGGTTTAAAGGTATTGGCTACGGTTGACACAGGGCCCTTCTGAAGATGCCTTGTACCGTTTTTATTTCTCACCAGCTTTCGAGAGCACGGAACCTGCCCCACACCCTCCGGACATGGCGAGCAGGTGGACAGGACCCACTGTTTGTCGCCTGTCTGCCGATGTTTGTTTGGAGTCACATCAGCCTGCGATGGGCAGACAGGAAGCCGGCCACAGTCTGCTGACTTGAAAGGGCACCGCAAAATTTCAGCCAGGTGCGAGGAGGCACTCGTGACGTCATAGCGCTGGATGACTGTCCAACCACAAAGCAGGGTGTGTGTGTGTGTGTGTGTGTGTGTGTATGTGGGTTTGCATAGATCACTTTTGAGCACAAAAATGTCCCCAAAGTGTAGTAAAGCCTGAAATTTACATACTTTTGGGGACATGTTTTCAGGTCCCCATTTGGATAACCTCAATTTTATAAAAATCTGTGAATGGAATCAAAAAAGTAAAAATGCCAAAAGTCTTGTAATTGGATTGGTTAAGGTTATGGTTAAGGTTAGGGCTGGGTAGGCGTTAAGGGTGTCGTGATTGGGATTAGGGTTTTTCCCATAGAAATGAATGGAAGGTCCCCATTTAGATGTGTGTGTGTGCGTGGGTCCTCTCAGAAGCTGGGAACATGGTCCAAAACTGGAACGTTCCCAGAACAGCATTCAAATGATGCCTCCGGCAGTTTCTCAAGGGCGATCTGCCTTTGATGGATCAGCAGGATCCAAGACACATGTGATGGAAGCCTGTAGATGACAGGTGGGCTGTAGGCCACCAGTAAGACCAGCCACAGAAGCTCTCAGCTGTCTAATCCCGAAACCTGCCGCTACTGCCAGACTTGCCGTGCAGGGAGCCGTGGGAGCCACCTCAGACAAAAGCCGCCATTAGCCAGCTAAGCTACTTCTGATGAGCCCGTCACTCTGTGTTTTGATTTAAAACCAGCCCCAAATCCTCCCTAATGTCTTCCTCAGAACAATGCCGAAATTATATGTTAGCGGTACAGGGAGTGGGCTGGAGAGCAACTCAGACCCAAAACCCAGAGCCTCAGAAAAAAAAAACACAAAAAGCTCCAGGAGGAGAGCCAAGAAAACGTCACCAGTCTGTTCCGTCAGAACCTCAGGTTACCGAGACGGCACGCCTTCGCGTCAGTACCGGCCCTACACCAGACTGGGGCGGGGGGGCCTGTTTCCCCGGGTGACACACAGCAGGCGGGGGCGACCCCTGGCATGTAGACTCGTCTCCCACAGCCCACTTCCAGTTTCTCATGCGGCGGCAGACTGACAGCACGCCAGCCAATCCAGCGTTACCCACCAACATGTTAGCCAATCAAAAGTCACAAACGTGTCACTCAATCAAACATCAGGCATTGACATGTAGGTCAATTAAATGCATATGTTACACAAGGACTAGATTATCCTTTACAATGAAACACCTCTGCATTAACATATATCACATATTACATTGAACAAACTAACCAGAACTGACAAGAGTCCCATTTTCCCCCAATGTGCAGATTACAATAATCACAAAAATTATGGGATGTTTTTAGCAGTGCCTGCCCAAAGCCCAGTGCAGACGATGAACAGACCGGCACAAAAACTGCCCAGCCAACCACAGTGAATCTGGGGTTTTTATGGGCGATGGTAATGAGAAGGGAAAGGTAGAAATGTGAGAAAGCTCTGAGGGTACATGAGGAGACATCAGTGACATCACACAGGAAGTGTTTCTCACTGAGTGTAAACTGACCCCACTGTTATGTGATACAGCTGTGTACGGTATGTAGCTTTTGACCATCACTGAGTATCATCACATCATCGCAAGAGCCACAGACGAGCTGCGTTTGGGCCTGCCATGTGCTGAATCTCCCACGCTGACATGTCGAACTTCAGCCTCCTTTGCTGGGACCTGGGCTATGCTCTTAAGCTTCTTCTTGGAGCTACCTCATATGTGGACTACACCGGAAGGGGGTCTCTCTGTCCAAGGCCCGATGGCAGTCCGTGTTTCAAATTCCAAACCACGTCCAACGCCTTTCCTTGTAAATCCCAAATCTCCACAAATTGGATGCTTCCATATTTGTAAAGACACACTGCCAGTGCGTGCAATCATTCGACACCCGTGCATTACGTCACTCCATTTCACAGCAGAGAAAAAAGGGCCAATGATGTCATTTCTTTGCTAAGTCATTTCATTCTTTTTGGAGGAAAATAAATAGTCTGTCCGGTCTGGCTGACCAAATTAGCCCAGGTGCCACTGTCGTGACCCGTGTCATCTGACCACTGCCTGACCCTTTTCCTGTCCCGTCAGGAAGTGAGATCATGCCCCCGGAAGCAATCAGGAGGCTTATCTGCAGAACAGAACAAGCGAATGCCCGACGGAAACGCAGCTCAGCTCATCTCACATACTGAGCTGGAAACCCCACTGGGCATCATTATGTTAATTAGCCTCATAGCAAAGAGATCATACTCTCCAATGCACTGACGAAAACCTTTTTAAATACGGAAACCTGAAAAAAATAGTTAGATAAAACTTGTGGCGGCAACAGAGTGAAGCCAGCATGTGTTTAAGCCGAGACGGTGATGGAGGGTGCTGAGCCCATGTAATGGATGGATATGCCGTCAAGCAGCACCAGGGCCTGGCTGGGAGGGGGCTAATGCTCTGCTCCCAGCAGCGGTGGTCTCGTCCATCTGCAGGCTGACACTTTTACGGTAGGGGATGAACATCTTCATCTGGAAAAGCTTAGCATCGTGGCCGGGATGGGGGGTGATCTCCGCTGGGGAATACCCAGAAGCTGTTTCCGCCTCTATCACTCTCTCCGGGGGATGACGTTTGCTTGCGTCTTCGCGCCCTATACCCCTTAACAATGGGCATCATATCTGCCGTTCCCTTTGCGATTTATACATATGCCTTGCTAAAAGGATCCAGATTCACACATTTTTTTTCTTTCCTATTAAAAATTCCCAAACCATGAGAAGACTTTAAAAAGGCTTTTAAAAACTCTGGTATGAGTTGGGGGGGGTGCGCTGGGTAATGCTCAGCCCACTCCCAGACCCCCAGTTCAGACTCTCTCTGCTGGCAGACCAAAACCCAGAGCTGGGGGTGATTGAGGCTGCACTACTGTCAATAATATATTCTCAATTTCACACTTGCATATTATCTAAATAATATTAAGCTGTTGGGAAGTTTGGCCAGGGGCAGGGAGGGGGTGGGGTGCAGGGGGGTCTGGGGTGCGAGAAAAGCTGCTGCTGCTCCTGTAAAGTAACGGACAGTAGGGCAATGATGGCTGCTTGGCATGTCTGAGTCTGACTGAGCAGGCGTGGGTCATGTGTGTGTGCATGTATGCGCACGTGTGTGTGTGTGCGCGTGTGTGTGTGCGCGCGTGTGTGTGTGCGTGCGCGTGTGTGTGTGTGCGCACGTGTGTGTGTGTGTGCGCGTGTGTGTGTGCATGTGTGCGCGTGTGTGTGCGTGCGTGTGTGTGTGCACGTGTGTGCATGTGTGCACACTTGTGTGTGTGCGTGCGTGTGTGTGCGCGCGTGTGTGTGTGCGTGTGTGTGCATGTGTGCGCACATGTGTGTGTGTGCGCGCGTGTGTGTGCATGTGTGCGCATGTGTGTGTGCGTGCGCGTGTGTGTGTGTGCGTGTGCATGTGGGGACATATTTATATTACGTTGTGGGGACCCAATATCCCCACAGTGTGATAAAAACTAGTTATTTTTAACCTTGTGGGGAAATTTTTTTGGTTATCCTTACCTCAATTTTATAAAAATCTGTGTTTGTGTCTCATATTTTGTTTGGTTACTTATGGTTAAGGTTAAGGCTGGGTAGGGGTTAAGGGTCTCATAGTTGGGATCAGGGTTATGCCCATAGGAATGAATGGAGTGTCCCCATAAAGATAGGAATACATGGTATGTGTGTGTGTGCGTGCGCGTGTGTGGGGCATGTAGTTGTTGTTTATTTGTCATACTAATGACTTCCTCCTGGCTTCCTCCTTTCAATGTCGTATTTTAGACGTCAGCCTATGAGGACAAACAGTCAGCTTGATGGACTGAATGGTTTAAGGTTTGTGTCCTGATTTGGAGACAGTTTTTATCAGGCCTGAATTGTTTCAGTAAATATTATTTACACATCTATCTAAATACAGGCAATATTTTTTAAATAACATTATTATTATTAGGGGCCATCAAGTCAATGTTGATGCTTTGTGACCTCACGGATTTTGCACTTCTAGAATGTTCTGCAGTCTGCTCACAACATGTCCTGGTTCCTGTAACACACGTGGTCCTAACCATCTTTCCTTCTACAGAGTTAGACTGACCCCCCTCCCCACTGGCACCTTGTAACGCCCTGCTCTAGCACAGTGTGCACAGTGCACCCCACTCTAAGACAGTGCACCCCACTCTAAGACAGTGCACCCCACTCTAGCACAGTGCACCCCGCTCTAGCACAGTGCACCCCGCTCTAAGACAGTGCACCCCGCTCTAGCACAGTGCACCCTGCTCTAGCACAGTGCACCCCGCTTTTGCACAGTGCACCCCGCTCTAAGACAGTGCACCCCACTCTAAGACAGTGCACCCCGCTCTAGCACAGTGCACCCCACTCTAAGACAGTGCACCCCACTCTAGCACAGTGCACCCCGCTCTAGCACAGTGCACCCCACTCTAAGACAGTGCACCCCGCTCTAGCACAGTGCACCCCGCTCTAGCACAGTGCACCCCACTCTAAGACAGTGCACCCCACTCTAGCACAGTGCACCCCACTCTAAGACAGTGCACCCCACTCTAGCACAGTGCACCCCGCTCTAGCACAGTGCACCCCACTCTAGCACAGTGCACCCCGCTCTAGCAGAGAGAGACAGGGGTGGACTGGGAAAAGACTGGCCCCAAGTTACCAGGAATCACTGGCAGGGGGCCGGCATCCTGGGGGCAGCAGCAGAGCCTCCTGCTGCTTCAGAGAGCCGATGACGGGAATTAAGCCTGCCCCCCCCACCCCACAGAAGAGAGCCAGGATTGATTAGCAATGCTAATAAAGGCCAGGTAATGCAGCTCCGATGAGCTCACCAGTGATTCTTGGGTGAAAGGCAGACAAGAGCAGGCAGGGATATGACAATGGGCCGGCCTCACACCTTGCTGGTTCCTCTCCGGCAGGAACGCATCCACCTCTGAGTGAGCCAGTCAGTTAGGAGCTGTTCCCTGAGCACCTGCCTGCTCACCGATGGAATGTGACCTCACCTTAGCCAGTCAGCAGCAGCTTTCCCAATTCTGATGTGCTTCTCAGGAGGAGGTCTTTAATCACTCCCAGGGCGCCTCAGTCTTCCCCTGTGTTTTTTAATTAACAGAAGATTCAATTACTTTTATTTTTTATTTAGCTCATTTTCCCAGGTGGTTTTCCAAAAGCACAAAGCAAAGAATGAAACCACAGCGTCACTTACTGACGTACCGCAATTTATAGTAACCATGGTGAAAATGTGGATGCAATTTGCCTAATCCTTACAAGGCGGGGTGCGTGGCCCGGCGGGAGCGGGCGCAGACCACGTCCCTTCCCGAACATCAGGCGCTTGCCCACTCTGTGGAAATGTTTAAATGTTTAATTTCGTGACCCTCTACCTGATGGGTGCTTCAGTGTCAGTCTCCAGGTTCTGGATGGTCTGTTTCTTCATGCACTTTAAGCGACATGCAGTGCGCCCAGCCAAACATCGTAACCTCCGATATTGTGGGATTTGGAGATCCTTTCAGGTTGCAGCATGGTTTTGGTTGCCATGCTGCAGCTACCTACCTGAGGACAGCTCCAGGTTGGAGAGAGAGGCATGTGAGATCATGAAGCACCAGCAGAGCACGCGGGAGCCAACAAGGTAAGGGGTCAGAGCCGGAGCGGGCGTAAAAACATACGCCGCCAGATCATGGAAGCCCTGGGGAAACTTATTAAAGCCTCGTGAAATAGAAGTTCACAAATAGAGAGAGCCGTAATTACCCTCCCGTCACTGCATTTATGGGACGTGGCAACATTACAAGGGATCAGCAGAGGAGGGTGCGAGATGCAGCACCCCCTGTATCACTGGGGTCAGTGGGCCCCTCATGGAGTTTTACTGGGGGTGGGGACCAGGGTGGTCGTGAAGTGGAAAGACGGGGGGGGCGGGCAATGACACGTCATCATCGATAACAAACACAAACACACGCTTGTGTTCATGTCTTTGTGGGATTCTCCATTCAGTTCTATAGGAGAACCTCTAATCCCAGCAATGACACCCTTAACCCCTACCCAGTCCTAATGTTAACCATACGTAACCAAAGAAAAGACTTTTGGCTTTGGCTTTTTTTTTGCAGTTTTTTGATTGCAATCAGATTTTTATAAAACTGAAAGAGTTTCTCTTTGGGAACTGACTCTGCATCAGTCTCTTTGGGATTAAGAGAACTGACTCTGAGTGACTCTCCTTGGGATTAACAAAAGTGACTCTGTGCCTCTTTTCAGGCTTAACGGAAATTACTCTGTGTGACTCTCTTTGGGACTAATAGAACTGACTCTGTGTGACTCTTTTCAGGCTTAATAGAACTGACTCTGTGTGACTCTTTTCAGGCTTAATATAACTGACTCTGTGTGACTCTCTTTGGGACTAATAGAACTGACTCTGTGTGACTCTTTTCAGGCTTAATAGAACTGACTCTGTGTGACTCTCTTTTTCCACAAGCAGATCTTTAAATCCTGGAGCTAGCTGAGCCAACATCACACACGTCACTCCTGACATGCCCATAAGGCACGTTAATGACGGCACTTTCTAGAAGAATGCATCTGATTGCTCCGAAATCGCCATTCCTCTGCAGATCACAGGACCGCCTTCTGTGACTCACAGGACATCAGCGACCTGCTTGTAAATAGCTTGTTAGTTCTGGACTTTGTGCCAAATTAGCATTACGATGTGTTATTTTGATACAGCTATGAATAGACACAGTCTGTCTGACCCAAAGGTTCTGCCCACCAAACAAATCAATAAGAGGGACTGCGGGAGCACCAAGCTGATCCAGAAGCAACCTGCTCCAGCTAAACAAACACGTCTACATCCTTTGTGGAGCGATGGTCTTCAGGAAACCCGAGCAGAACAGGACCAGAGCAGTCCAGAAGTCCGCTGGGTTTGCACTTCAGGCCCCGTCCAATTCTGAAGCTCCCTCAAGGTTCACTTTGGAACCGAACTGAACTGGAGCCAATTCCAGATGCGAACCGAAGATAACAATAGGAAGCCAAACAGTCTGTCTGAGGTATTTACAGACTCAGCAAATGACAGTCAGTGTATGGTTTCTGCTAATCTTCTGGACCTGACTGTTCTACTTAACTTACTTAATCTGCCCCTCCCTCCCCAGGGATAGGATACCAGTCCATCCTAGAGGGAAAGGCAAAGGACACTCTGAATGGGATACCCAGACAGACAGCTAGTTACATTTTTATGATACAGACCCTTGTGTCAGTAAATCAGGCTGTAAAAGAAACCTGACATTTGGGAAATGCATCTTTGCTGACTGAAGCAGTAGATAAATTCAATCATATAATTGATCTCTAATCTGACTTATGAAGCTTTAATTTCACATGGTTCAAACAGACCAAAAAATTACTTTGTAAGAAACAGAGACAAAGGCGGAAATTAGGGCTGTTAGTTGCTAGCGAGGGACTCCACCCCTCAGGAACACAAAACCACAGATACCCAGCCTGGCATCTCCCCATGGAGATGGTCAGTCATAAGCTGATCGTCCTCAATGCGATTTAACACATTATCACCATTCATAAGTCATTACATAAAAATGGCAGGATCCAGCGACTCAGCAAAAAAAAAAACTGTATTAAATGAAAACAGGGGTAGAGGAGACTGAAAAGGGGGGGTATTTCTCAGTAAAACGAAGATAGCTGGAGCTACACACGAAAGCCGTGAATGACACAGGGGGCCTTACACTGTCTATGGTAAATGTGATGCTTATTGGTGTGTCCCATGATTGACAGCTGCCTGAACTAATAGCCGTGCAAGTCAAGCAATGGGCAAAACACTCCAAGAGACCGGTGCCCTGGCCTCCGCCGGCAGCCAATCAGCAGCTCCCGGATGACCATCGAAAGGTGTGCACATGCATGTGGGCCACTTTGTGGGCCACTGCAGATCTCACCCAGACAGATCATTTAACAAAGGTATTGAGGGTCCAGTTCTAACGCCGCGCTTCAGCTAGCTGCGAGAGAAGCGTTATTTTGACACGTTTCACCAAAAAAAGGTGTGTGTGTGGGGGGGGGGGGCTGAAATGGAGCTCATTCAGTAATCCTGCCCTGTCCTGATTAGAAGCAGATTTGGGTGCCGGTGCGGGGATACAAAAACTACTCTCACAACCGCCGAATATTAATCGGCATTTAATAGAAGGATAATAAAATCAGCGGCCACTCCAAATATTTTTCATGTGACAGGCCCTTTATTTGAGTTGTGCTAGTCTTTCTAATTTTAAATAAACATCTGCATCCCAGAATGGGGGGGGGGATTGGGGGTGAGACTTCAGCCTCGGGAAAATAAGGTAGAAGTAAAACAAACAGTGGGGGGCGCCAGCCGCTGTCACCGTGGAAACGCCGGCATCCACACCAAGCCGTATCTCGTGACAGAGCAGGCATTATTTCCGATGGGTGCCTTGCACGTAGCGGTCTGCTGGGGAGGGGGTGCTGGGGGGGGGGGCCCCCCCCACTCCACAGTATCCACTGGATGAAGGGGGACCTCGGGGGGCCATGTTTATTTTTTGGGAACCAGCTGGACAGAGACCTGTTCAGTGTATTGAAGGAGCCCATTAGCTTGGTGGGGTTATCTTACAAAGCATTTTGTGGGGGGGGGGGTCTTGAAGAAACAGAGCGTCCCTTAAGTGTCTGTGACGCTTCATATGACATGCATGTGGAACGTTTACAGTTGGGTCCCGCACAGAGCACTGTATATGTTTACACTGACATTTCTGAATCAGGTGCACACTCCTGACCGACACAATCCTGCCGTGATCTGCATCTCCGTCACCACTCCCACAATCATAGGATGGCCCCCAAAAACCCCTTTGAAAACCAGAGCACAGAACCCCATCTCTATCGGAGCAGGATCAGTTGGCAAGGCTTAGGCCTCAACCCAGACAACATGCATGGCTGAAGGTTCCGAAGGTGCCACTGAGATGTGCGAGTCAACAATGGGAAACCAAGGCCACAAGACCCATGAGGGCGGAGCCAGCTCACCACTGACATTTACCCCACTTATCTTATCCTCGACCAGTGACGTTTCCACTTGTTTGCAAGTGGGACAATAGGTGGCTGTTCCCCCAGCTGGCCCCTCTGTCGCCCTAAAAGACGTCCCACACCCAACAGAACAGTGTCTGAGGTTCATGGCATAAGGCACTGCTCCCTGTCCCAGCTGTGGGGAATACCGCCAAACAGCCACAGCTCACAAAAGGTTAACTATCTTATCGTATCTTATCGTGCCCTGTCTTATTGCATCTTATCTTATCGTGCCCCGTCTTACCATATATTATCTTGACATATCTTTTATCTGATCTTATCTGATCTGATCTTATCTTACTTTGCCTTGGCTTGCCTAGACCAGGAACCCCACTGAGTGAGTGAATTTGATTGGTTGACACAGACACTCCGGAGAGTTCCATTACTGGATCTGTGCTCCTGACCAGGGATTCTAGGAGGCCTCTGTGTGCACATACAAGCACTCAAATAAAACTAAGGTTTTTAAAATAGCTCCCCGGGAGAGCAGGGGTCTGGCTGGATGAGTGTGCAGACCCAATATAAAGTTACCTGTTTTCGCTCGTGTCAGTGTGAGGTTTGCTCAGTGTCCCAGGGAGGAGCTGAACAGGAAGTACTGGGGGGAGATAAAATCAGCCGGCCGGCTGGTAACGGGCTTGTGCTGCACCGGGACGGGGGGGCTCTCATCTGGCAATGGGGCAAAGGATGGATCTGGCGGCCCAGACACGGCACCGAGCTGTGCTGGCATCTCAGCTTTCGTTACAACATCATTCCAGGCTTTGGCCTGGAAGCCAGAAGAGCAGGAAAATAAACAGCCAGTTGGGGTCTAAGCTGCTCCTCTGCAGCTGCTTTGAGATTTGGGATGGAGGGTGATATCCACCATAAAGACAACACTTGTGTTTTCTTAACGAAGCCTTGTCGAGCCTCAGCAGCCAATCAGACACGAGGGACACTTAGCTTGCGTTTCTGATGGGGCTGACGTACGTTGACGTGCGTGTGAATAGTATTGTCATAGAGCAGATTAGAATGCCTCCGGTTCCAAGCAGACGTCAGCGATGGCGAGCAAATGGCAAGGAGGCGGCCTCGGCGATCCAGAATGTTCCTTCATGCGACGGGATTTGATTTGAGGGGAAGTCCTTGAGTTTTCCTTGCTGTCGGGGCGAATTAGCGAGCGGTACCGTTTGCTGCGCCCGGTGCCGGCGTGAAGCCCGCGGCTCGTGTTTCCAGCGAGACACAAGACTCTGCTCTGTTCTGCAATAGAGTCACATTCATGAGTATTTATTTGCCCTGAGAGCTGACAGCAGTGGGAGGGGGTTCTGTAAATGCCCAAAGGCTTTGCATGACAAGCTTAATGTGGCGCACAAAGCCAGCTCCGGGAGTTAGTGCAGTTAGCATGCCACTAGCATAAAGCTCAGGGCTCACTGGAGGGTACCAGTGATGGGGGCTGAGCTGGGGGGCACGAGCATCTCCCTTGCAGGGTATGCCTTGTTCGTTCTGCCTTCTGACCTTTTCCTGCTACACGGCAACCTGTGATGACTTAAAAACAAACAGCCAGTGAATGTCAACCACTAGCGGACTGGCCCACTTCCACATCTGGGGTGTTTGTAGGGGGGGCTCCTTCATGCTGAGCCCATTTTGACAGCTGGGTGCTCTTACTGATGGAGCCAAGGTCACTCAGCTAGCTCAGCCCCCCAGCCTCCTGCATTCACGGTAAGCATGTTGGACACCGGGGCCCCCGCCGGGACCGTTGCCCTTTTTGCCAGAACCCCCCCCCCCCCAACATACATGTTTAGATGTGCCCATTCACTGTACACCCAACCCAAGTCCATTGCTATTTCATGCGTTTTGCTTTTTTGACTGGATATATAGATTTTTACAATTTTCCTGTCTCCTGTTATTGTCATTCTTAATCTTTGTCTGTGAGACCCGGAAACTCACCTGCCTCCCTCAGGACCCAAAACCAATGGGGACCAGTGGCGTGCTGTGGATTCAGGGACCTCTCTCTTGGCGTGACTGAAGAGGCTGCTGTTTGGAAAGAGATTCTACGTGGGATTCGGCAAACAAGTGCGCGGCATGACCCTGGAGTGGCAGGAGCAGGAATAGCGCAGATTTGGGGGACGCCCCCTGCTTTATGAGGAAGCGTAAACCGGGGGCACTTTCACTTCCCATCACCCCCCCCATATTCGCCAAGCTGTGGGTGCTGTTCTCTGACCACGTCTGTATCAGTCAGTAACGATGATTGGCTTACAGTTTTTGCAGTCATTTTCATGTGTCTTAATACCCAGTCCACTTTATCAAAACCAATTGAATTCAGTGGAAATTTTTAGCCACTGATGCTGGACGTGAAGGCCTGGCTCACAATCTCTGTTCTCTGGTGTTTGATGGCGTAAAGGTGAGGGTCTGTGTGGGCCAGTCAAATTCTTCCACACCAAACTCGCCCAGCCATGTCTTTATGGATCTTGCTTTGCGCGCTGGGGCACAGTCATGCCATAACATAAAAGAGCCTTCGCCTGGAATCTGACAGAGTGGGCAGAGAGAAAAAGAGGGAGAGAGGGAGAGAGAGAGCTTCAGCTGGCAATGCCAAAAAGGGGATGTGAGGAATCTCCCCCACGTGACTTGTGCCACCTCATCAACCCGCCCTGTTCCCCTGGAACTTCCCGAAGCAAGGTGATCTTGGTTTTGATGAAATACGTGACAGTTTGATTGGGGGAGGTAACCTGGTGGTGGAAAGGTCCACTGAGAGAGGTCAGGGATATCTGTCTCTCAGCAACAAAGCCGTCTCCATAAACATAACAGGACCCTTATGACATCACAGAAGCAGTGTATGGAGGGCCAATTAATGTTCAAAACTGAAGTAGAGAGTAAGCCACCAATGAGGTTATAGAATGACAGAGGATCCCCAACATACACAGACACACATGACGAGCATCTCCTTCCAAGGACCCAGCAGACCCGGGGAAAAGAATCCCTGGCTAATCCAATAAACTCTGGGCAAGAAACCCCTGCTTCCTGCGGGTGGCACCAAGCCCACTCGCCGCTCTGTCAGTCGCTCTCAGGAAATCGATGAGGACAATTTCCTCTGGGTGTAAGCTTAGAAGACAGAAGCAGCGGGGGGGGGGGGCTTGTCTGGATGGAGGGGTGATGTGTGGAATGAAGAGTGGGTCTGCAAAGGGGTCAGCACGTTAATACCTGGGAAATACAATAAAACACCTGAAAAATCTACCCCCCATCTGCCCTCTACGTCCTCTTCTGTCAGTAGCCATGAGAGATGGGAGTGAGGGGGTGTTGGCAGAACAACCCAGGAAGGAGAGGACAAAGGCTGGAAGGAGCAGAAGAAGGTCAACAGAAAGCATGCAGCTCATACCTGTATGGCCTTATCATACTGCAGGACTCCCGGGAGGGTCTCACATGCTGGAGGCCGACGCGCCCGAAGCTGGTCAACAGGGCACAGCCCGGCCCCCCTGTGCCGGAGGCCGAGGCGTCCGAAGCCGGTCAGCGGGGCACAGCCCGGCCCCCCTGTGCCGGAGGCCGAGGCGTCCAAAGCCGGTCAGCGGGGCACAGCCCGGCCCCCCTGTGCCGGAGACCGAAGCGCCCGAAGCCGGTCAGCGGAGCACAACCCGGCCCCCCTGTGCCGGAGGCCGAGGCGCCCGAAGCCGGTCAGCGGAGCACAGCCCGGCCCCCCTGTGCCGGAGGCCGAGGCGCCCGAAGCCAGTCAGCAGCAAAGTCGTTTGGATTTCTGAAGTCCCAATTCAGCCACATCTGTGCTTCCCAAGGCTTCCCGATTACAGTGTCATCAAGGGCGAGCATATCCCAGGGCACACGTGCTACAAGGCCGGATCCACTCATCAAGAACTACAGTATAACTACAGGCTACCTCTAAGTTTTACTCTAGTTGTTTCTCTGGAGGCTCCTCCATGGCGGAACAAGCCGTCCATCCACATCTGGTCAGCAGATCCCACTCAGCCTTTAAGAAACGCCTCAGTAGTTGTCTTTTGTGCAAACATCTCACTCCACCAGTGTCTGTGCAGCTGTGTCGCACTGTCCCTTAGCTGAGAAGGGTCTGAGTACAGTACGTGCACTCCCAGCCACTTGCACACTCTGCCTCTGATGTCACGTGCACTCTCTGCCACAATGGGAATTGTAATATAGCACTGACTGCTATAATAAATGATATTCACAATAATTATTACATTTAACTAGGGATGTCCATTTTGCCTCCCCTCATTCCATAAGCCCATACTCGTATTCTCAAGCAGTAGCATCTTATCTATAATTATGGTTTATTTCGGGATGAAACATTTCTTACGACTGTACCAAAATAATTTCCCTGGGGTATGACGTGATACTGAGCAGCAGAGCTAACTAGCGGCAGGTCTGTCTGTTTATTTGAAACAATAATTAAATAGTATGGTATCCAACTGTCATTAATTTGTCCTCCATCTGTAGGTTGCGGCCTATTTAGTGGCATTTTAATTGTGTACACGTGTTAACATTATGAAGTATATAATTTCATATCGCAATCAGTAAGCAATTTCATGGATACATTTCCCGTTGTGGCAGGTCGCGCACGTGAGGTCAGAGGCACGGTGCACGTGACGTCAGCTGCAGAGTGCGCACGTAACGTCGGAGGCAGGGCGCGCACGTGACGTCGGAGGCAGGGCGCGCACGTGAGGTCAGAGGCACGGTGCACGTGACGTCGGAGGCAGGGCGCGCACGTGACGTCGGAGGCAGGGCGCGCACGTGACATCGGAGGCAGGGCGCGCATGTGACATCAGAGGCAGTACTACACGTACTGCAGCCAGATCCTCTTGCCTTAGCTGATCCAACTGGCGTCCTATGGTGGCCCCGTATTTTTACACTTGCAGTGTCTGTCTAATGTATTGCTCAGCTCTAGCCCGCCAGCACCCATCCACACCCATACCCTGGCATTCACTGAAAGCGCAGCCTAGCTGTGCTCGTGTCTGTTGACTCTTTGGCCACCATAAGCCTGGGATCTTCTAGCCTCCTCTCTTACATGTCTTCTCTACAAATAGATGTAATTGTGAATGTACTGTGGCACCCATAACGTTTGTCTGAAATTCCTCTTGTGATTTCCTTATAATGTGAAATTGGATCTGTTTAATGAATACATTGGAACTGCTGACAGTATCCCGAGGGTGTAAAGAAAAACCTGAAAGTATGCCCCCAGCACCACTTTTTAGCAAAGACCCCCTATTAGTGTAGAATTCTGTGATACAAGGATTTTAACTGGGCAACAGTCACCGACACCCTTATGTTATTGTTAAACCCTAAAGGAGCCAAGCAGGACACCTTTAATATATCCTGTATGCTGATCCTAATATATTACTGTATAAGGAATAAGGTAATCTCTCTGTTCAGCTTAGTGAGAATCATCTCAATAGCCAGCGGCATATGCCCCCCCCCCCCGGCCGAGGCCCAGCTAGTATGATCCTCTTTGGTAGGGTACTATGGTGGGGAAAGTCCAACATCATCACTCTGTCATTAGCCGTGATCTTCCTGGGTCCCACAATTGCTGTGTCAAGTGAATGGACCTTTTCATTGGCTCACAATAGCTCCTTTGGGTCTTTGCGGTTCGATATCCTGCCCTATGGCGTTAAGCGAGCACCCTTTGGCGTCCACCTCGAGGACTGCTCAGGGCAACCCCTCTCTTATTCCCCTGGAAGCCCTGAACTGGCTTCCATTGATCCTGCAGCCTAGTCCCAGAGGAGTACCCTGGATGGGCCACCAGCCACCACCTACAGAACCAGGAGGAAGCCCACAAAAACTTGCTGTGAATGCGCAAACCCCACGTATACAGCTGGGGACAGGCGTCGAACCCACAACCCCGCAGGTGTCCCTCTCTTTAATAGAGGTAACTTTAACTATCAGCAGAACCATCTAACCAGCACCAGGACAATCAAAAATCACAAGGATACAGGAATTCCCTACATTAATCGGGTTTGTTCACACATGGCTTGGCCTGACAGACCCATAGCTTTAACAACACACTTACAAACAACCCTTTTCCACATGTTACAGGCATATGTGATCGTGTCTGAACTTCACCATGGTCTTCAGACAAGTGGAATCAGCCCTTCCTGAGTTTAGCTACTGGATGATGCCAGGGAGACTGTGAAAAAACAGAATGAGTAAGTAACAGCTACGCTAGCAGGTCTGGCACGACCAGACGATCTGCAGTGGGACTCACATCATTTAAGGAAGCGGTCAGCAGAGAGTGCGCCAGGCCGCCAGCATCCACGTCAGCGTGACACGGGAGGTTATTTTTAGGCATCTCACTTTGTGCCATGTCCAGTAAATGGAAAAAACAGCAGGGTGTCCGGGGGCTCTTTGGGATTAGCGAACACAGTCCACAACACAGGGGCCTCCCAGGTGAGGCAGGGAGACGAGGCAGCTGGAAAAACAGGGATGACATCATCCAGGAGAAACGTCACTGCGGAGCAGAACTGCTCAGAGGGGCATGAGGCTGAATCAGCGAGATGCCCACACACATACATCACTGCTCACATACACCAATGATCATGTACACCACCACTCACGTACACTCCTGCTCACGTACACCACCCCTCACGTACACCACTACTCACATACATCACCGCTCACATGCACCACCGCTCACATACACCACCACTCACGTACACTCCTGCTCACGTACACCACCCCTCACGTACACCACTACTCACATACACCACCGTTCACGTACACCACCGTTCACATACACCACCGCTCACATGCACCACTGCTCACATGCACCAGCGCTCACGTACACCACCGCTCACGTACACCACCGCTCACATGCACCACCGCTCACGTACACCACCGTTCACATACACCACCGCTCACATGCACCACCGCTCACATGCACCACCGCTCACATACACTACCACTCACGAACACCACCGCTCACGTACACCACCGCTCACATGCACCAGCTCTCATGTACACTACTGTTCACATACACCACTGCTCACACACACACCACTTCTCATATACCACCACTCATATACCACCAGTGCACACAAGCGGGTCCTAAAGACTCACTAATTACACCTCTATAGACACAGAAACACACACACTCCTATAGACACCTGCAATACATGCACACACACGTATAGTCCTACAGACGCAGACACAGCTCTAAAGACATTTCAATACACCTTGACCCTGATTCCACACACAGAGACCTGGCTTGCACACTCCCGATCCACAGACACACACACACACACACAGACCTGGCTTGCACACTCCTGATCCACACACACGCACACAGACCTGGCTTGCACACTCCCGATTCACAGGCATACACACACACACACACACACACAGACCTGGCTTGAAAACTCCCGATCTACAGACACACACACACACACACACACATACACACAGACCTGGCATGCACATTTCCAATTCACAGACACACACACACCTGGCTTGCACACGCCTGATCCACACACACAAACACACAGACCTGGCTTGCACATTGCCAATCCACACACACACACACAGACCTGGCTTGCACATTCCCGATCCACACACACACACACACACACACACACACACACACA
Organism: Petrocephalus sullivani; assembly: GCA_026780845.1. Taxonomy (NCBI): domain Eukaryota; kingdom Metazoa; phylum Chordata; class Actinopteri; order Osteoglossiformes; family Mormyridae; genus Petrocephalus; species Petrocephalus sullivani. The sequence continues at coordinate 3,446,352 of JAODKM010000088.1, forward strand.
CATGCACAGAGCCAGTGAGGGTCAGCGCAGGTGAGTGTGCTGCACAGCACGAGCCTGCTTCAGTGCACAGGGACTTAAGCATTGCCATTCGCCCATAATTGCAGGTTGCCTTGAAGGGGTCGGGAAGGTGACCCAAGCGGCACTGAAAACAATCCAAAGGTGCCCTTAATTATCACCATTATCATTAATTCAGCTGCAGCAGGGGTCAGCTGACCCATAGTGACATGGGGGGGGGCATCACTCAGCAGGCTGTGGAAAAGCCTCAGCTAAAGAGCCTCAGCTAAAGAGCCGTCATTTGGCATATTCACCACCAGCACTGCGAAGCGAAACAGTCTGCGTCCCGTTTATGAACTTCATATGCGTTGTTTTTAAACCATATTATACCATAAAGGTTAAAAATAATCACAATGTGTTAAGGCCACTCCCTGTGTACGTAGGCAGACAATCGTCACATAAAAACAGCTAACAGCGAGAGTTATATACACACACACATATACAGACACACACACACACATTTGTATTCCTATCTTAGTGAGCAGCGTCCATTCATTTCTATGGGAAAAACCCTAATCCCAATCAGAACACCCTTAACCCCTAGCCAGCCCTAACCTTAACCATAAGTAACCAAAGGAAATACAAGACTTTTAGTATTTTTACATTTTTGATTGCAGTCACAGATTTTTTTTAATGAAATTAAGTTTGAAGTAGAGAGGACTAAAAAAAATGACCTCACTAGTCACTGAGGATTTGCTACATATGAGGTCCTTTGGTCCCCACAAGTATAGCAAACCCTGTACACACACACACACACACACACACACATGTGTTACTCTGCAAGCAGGTGAGAGACAATAGGATGAGCAGCTAGACAAGAGGGTACCAGTGGAAATGCTTTATTTATTGCTACAGTGAGCCGAGGCGAGAGCACACAGAGGCGTGGCCAGGGCTCGTGGCGCTCCCTGCGCTCTGATTGGCCGGCACTTTTTCTTCTGCTTTTCCTCATACTGCTTTCCTCTGTAATTTTCCGCCAGGCTTCTGGCACGCCGCCGCGTGGCCTTACTGGTAGGAACCTGCACTGGCAGCTGGGGGGGGGTCTGGGTTTCGAGTCCCGCTGTCTCACGCTGATTTCAGAGCGGCGGGAAATGCCACAAACGGCTGCAGTCATGTGACGGGGGCGCTCAGTGCCCGAGGGCTCCCTCCCAGCAGCGTAAACAAGCGGGCAACATCGCCAGAAGGCCCGGCTTCCTGTTTCGGGGCCGCCGCGTGCTCTCTGTCACAGGGAAAGCATTCTGCGGGCAATCGGACGTCCGCTGGCAGCACTGTGTGTCACTAATGAGTCAGAAGGGCTTTTAAAGCCACATTTCATTTAATGTTGTGATACTAAAAGCTGAAGAGCAAGCAGTGTGCTATTCAGAGCAGGTAAATACCAGGGTAAAATAGGGAGGGGGGGGGTCATCATTACTGGCCATGTTGCCTTACTGTGGAGGTACATCCCCCCCCCCCCTCACAACCACAGCGAATAGTAGGCCTGCCGAATGGGAGCATACAGTCGCAGAGCCAATAAGAGGGCTATACCCACCCTGCCCACTCTTCGTGCCCCCCACATGCAGAATGCTGGGTGAGATAAGGAGCATCTTTAGGGGAGAGACCCCCCCAGTGGGATGAGCCCGCTGTCACTGGCAGGGCATTCCAGCACGTCATCTGCCCAAAGATATGACCCCATGTTACCCATTTTAATCTGGGCTAAGGATTTGCACACCAGCGTCCTGGCAAGCTCTGCACGGAGCAGCCTTCCAGCTAGAGTGTACCATTAGTGATAGTGCTTAGAGTGTACCATTAGTGATAGTGCTTAGAGTGTACCCTTAGTGATAGTGCTTACAGTGTACCATTAGTGATAGTGCTTAGAGTGTACCCTTAGTGATAGTGCTTAGAGTGTACCATTAGTGATAGAGCTTAGCCCAGCAGCACTGCCCTGAGTGGTGTGGTCTTCACACCGGCAAACGTCCTGGAAATCGTCTTCATTCCCATCCTCAGGCCACAGGCGAGCTTCCATGGCACTTAAAGCAGCATCCCAGACACACAGATTCACACCTTGCAGATAGTGTTTCTCCCTTTACTGGCCTACACAGTGTTGAGTCTAGTTTTTCCATTTCTATGCCCTCCTCAGCACCCCCAAGACTGAGTTAAGGCTCAGGACACATCACAACGCTCCATAAATACATGAAGTTGTGACTGCAGAGACCATAACGCCAGATCCCAAAATGGGTATTCTGGACCATGGAAACACGTTTTGGGCAGGGGGCTTTGGGCAGGGATAATGTAAAGCACTTTGTAAACTGCAATGTTCTATACGTGTGCTATACAAGTAAAACTGAACTGAATTTTAAAACGCGGTCTCATAATCTGTACTGTTCCAGCAAAGCATGCGCTTGCGTGTCCGGGGGGGTAAGTGAGGCAGTACTGCCCAACTCACTGTGGATTACGGCATCGGTGCCTGACCAGCACGGAGGTGTGAGGTGTGTGTGTGGAGGGGGGCTGTGGGATAATGGAATTGATGGCTGCCAAGGGCCACAGTGTTTAAGGCATCCTGCAGCTCTTGGGGGGTGGGTCAGGAGAGCTGTCACTAAGTAACCCTGAATGAACCAGGACCGTAAATCAAAGTCTGTCAACAAAACCTTCAGTCCAGCAGAAGAAGCAGCCAATTTTTGTCACTCTGGTAAACGGAGTGACAGACAGTGCAAGATCTATGGGCCCCACCCTCACTGACGCACCACTAAAAGGGTGGGGTGGGGGGGGGGGGCTACCAACGCGATGACGCTGTGGGACGCTGGCACTGCAGGGGCAGAAGTTTCAGACAGGTGCAAAGCCGACTCTTACCCTTAATATCATTCATCATGCCGAACCCCCCCCCACCCCGCAAGAATTCCTCTCATGCTTCCCAGGGCCCAAAGTGCCTACTCCACCAGCTCCAGCTCACAGCTTACCTACAAATCAAGCCTGGCGGGGGAGGGCAGTGCCCATCAGAGAGGACAGGGGGCAGAGAGAATGGGGATGGCCAAAGCAACCCCCCTCAGCTCATCCTGGGGGCCCAGCCTGGCATCAGCACCCCCCAAACAGGAGAAAACCTGCACCCCTGATATAGTGAAAAGAACAACAGGGGCCAGGTGGGGAGGTCATGGTTTAGCTATTTGCTCCGACTGTTTGCCCTGAATTCTTGCACTGTCGCTCAAAGTTGAGCTGAGAAGTTTCCCAAGGTGCCCATGCGGGTGAGAGAGGGAGGGGGACTCTGTGAGAATCGGACTCCCGTGGGACCCACTCTGACCAGCGCCAGCGTGCCATCAGCCCGTGTCCAAACTGGGAGGGAGACCTCGCTGTGAAAGCCCAGTGCGAACTGTATGCAGGAAACATGGGGAAGCGAGGCCTTCTGTGATACCACAGGGAGCTATAAGGCAGGGCTAGGAACCAACACACTTCCTGCCTTAGGAAGCATCAGGCAGGGAGCTATAAGGCAGGGCTAGGAACCAACACACTTCCTGCCTTAGGAAGCATCAGGCAGGGAGCTATAAGGCAGGGCTAGGAACCAACACACTTCCTGCCTTAGGAAGCATCAGGCAGGGAGCTATAAGGCAG
>JAODKM010000088.1:3464995-3479843 GCA_026780845.1 Petrocephalus sullivani
TTCCTCCCTTTTGAAACGTCCGGTCTATGGAAAGAGGAAACTCAACATCAATCAGAGGGCAGCCAGCTCACTTTGCTGTGCCTCCACGCAGGCCAAGGCGGGGAGAGCGGGCCAGCCGTCTCCCTAGCGACGACGCCCACGGGCTGGACACGCTGGCGCTGGAGATGGCGAATTTAAGGCGACAGGCTGGACCTGTGTGGCCGCGCTCTGGATGGGTTGGGAACAAAATGCAACTAAAAATCCTCCTGTGAAAATCTCAGGAGGGGAGCTGGTCACTGGGGGCATAGATTCATGGTTCCATTTGACATGCCCAGTTTGGTATCATGTCAGGACTACCGCTACAGAAGGTTGTGGGGTCAAGGCTCTTCTACATTACTTGTAGTGCACCAGTGTGTGAGACTGTGCATGTCCGTGTGTGCATGATCATGTCCTGTGGTGGACTGGCCGGGGTGCCCCGTGTTGCCTGGGAGAGGGCTCAGGCCTGCATATCCGTGTGTGCATGATCATGTCCTGTGGTGGGCTGGCCGGGGTGCCCCGTGTTGCCTGGGAGAGGGCTCAGGCCTGCATGTCCGTGTGTGCATGATCATGTCCTGTGGTGGACTGGCCGGGGTGCCCCGTGTGGCCTGGGAGAGGGCTCAGGCCTACTTCCCTTGGAATATCGCAAATATGTGGTGAGAGTAAGATTCAGGGTCCATCACCAGTGGCATGCGCTGGCACCACACCTTGCGCTGTCGTTCTGCCTGACACTGAAGGTGGCTGCTGTGTTCTGCTGTGCTGAGCTGTGCTGTGCTGAGCTGTGCGACACGAGATAAGTGCCCATCCCATGACAAATCAGCACAGAGTGAACATTAACGTAGCAGCTCGGAGTTATTGTTAATTTGGCTACCAGAAGGATCACCTTATCTCTGGTCCGGGCTATGTCAATATCGTCGTCATGTTAATGATCACATGATACGTATAAACAAGGTAGCTGTGAGTGTATATAGCAGCTGTCATTCCTCAGGGACCACTAATTTAATCTGTGGATTAATACAACAGATATTTAGATAATTTCCCCCCAGGGGGATATCGCTGTCATCCAGCGTCACAGCAAAATCAAAATCCAGTAGAATTTGCAGAGAGAAATAGTTTGCATGGAAGGAAAACAGATGACATCACGCAGGCAGAAACATAAATAAAAAACAATGTCACTGTTAGACACCAAGACAGGCATACCTCCCCCTGCAGGGCCTCAGTCACAGTGCACCTCTGAAGTGACAGACTGGGGCTTGATTGCGTCTAAAATTACTCGTCAGTTGTGTAGAGACAGTAGCTTTCCTGAGTATCTACAGGGGGTGCCCCGGTTACTGTACTGATGAGAGTTTATCTAAAACATGGCAGATGAGTGTGTGAGGGGGCAGCGGCCTCATTATCCTGGACAGAGGCAGAAGCTTGTGACTCTGTGCATGTGCCCATTGGCTGGCAGGCAAAAAGAGCCCTCCCTCAGCCGGCACACAGTCGTCTGACTCCCAGACAATTGCAGGGTTCCGCCTGCTTCACTCGTCACTTTATCTTCTTGTATGTTTTTCTGCTGTCCAGGTTTCTCCCTGGGGTCCGTGCTCCGCCTCTAGCGGAAAGGCTCTGGGCCATCCTACAGGCAACAAACCGTGTGCCAGGGACACAGACTCAGGAAACTGCGGCAGGAACCTGTGGTTTGCTCCATTTGCCTCTTTGACCAAAGTTTAGGTTCTTGAAACTTGCGTAGTGGCCCTGGGCCTCATTTGGAGTGACAAGTGATCCCTGTGTGGATCATCACACGAATCCATCATCCATATTCCATGGGCTTATCTCAGGTGGCATGAGGCGTAAGGCCAGACAGGTATGTATGTGTGTGTGGGGGGGGGGTCTAGTTCCCACAGTGCGGGTGGCAAAATATCACACAAGCTCCTCAATGAAGTGCGTGAAGTATGTGAAGTGCGTACCTAAGAGAGCAGCTGAAGAAAGGCAAACAAAACATTCTCTAAGTCCATGAGCGATTAGCAGGCTGACCACCTGCAAAATTGACCCAAGGGTTTTCATCCTTCCTTAAAGTAGAGACCCTCGAAAGTAGGGACCCCCGGGGGGAGCAAAGAGCCCCTGACTGCATAAATGACTAGTTCACCTTCAAAGATCACTACTAAAATCTCCTTTTGAGTCAGTTCCTCTGCTTATGAAGGAAGATTGATGCAAATGTGTATCATGAATAAATCACAGAGCTCGGGACAAGATGGCAAGAGAACAAAAACCTCCATGTCTTTAAAAACACCACATGTATCGCAGCTGAAGAGTTTCACACCCCCCGCAGCTTCCTCAGAAACCCAGCCCTGCCGCCTCGCCTTTCCAAACTCAGACCTTCTCCTGTGACGCAGGCGGCTGTGGGACGGTGTCTGTGCAACGACCTTAATCCTGACCTTCACACAGGGTTGGTGAATGACGCGCTTCATGAGTACTTTAGTTGGTTCTATGTCCTATTTTGGGGGGGAAGGGGGTCCCTCGGACTGGACTGTAACATTTTTGCCAATTCGTTTGAGAAAACGGGAAGCAGCTTCACTCTGACTAATGTTTATCCTCATAGCTATAATACAATTCACTTCAGTTGCTTTCCCTCTCATTTGATGTCCCGATAAACCAGAGGACCCTGCAGACACAAACCTCTTAACAGTGACATAAAGTCACAATATGATGATGCTCTACAGGACGAACACTGCCATCAAAGTGAAACTGGCCTAGTTTCGCAGTGAAATGGCACCAGAAGATGCAGAAAAGCTGCTGGGATAGCTCAAATCCGGTGAGGACAGTGTGACCAATCCCTGGAATTTCCGTTCGCCTTTGGCACGTTCCCCAGTGGCAAAAACCTAAAAAGACAGATTCTGGTTATCCAGCTATTCCAGCTATTAAGTTTAATAAGGATGGGGAAGTAAGGATTTGGGGTTCTATGTAGGGCATACCCTGAAGGTCAGACAGCCAGGGGGTAAGACTGGGACTTCAGTCCCAGAGATTTAGCTGAAATTCAGGTTCAGATTTCCTGAGAAACGCCTGCATTGTAGGCCCACTTCCAGCCATCTCCACGGAGATATCAGATTCCCAGACAATCGACAGCTGTACAAACTGATACGGATTGTTTCAGTAATTGACATTTGGTTATAGATACTACGGCTTAGCAGGGCCAGCAGTCCCCAAGGTGTCCTCCGGAAGCTCTAGCTCCACCACGCCACCTTGAACACACCTGAGTTGAGCCCTCTGCTTTTTTCACCCCTAACCTGAGGCATTTAATTTCTCTGCTGTGCTGTCTTCTGGCTTTGTCTTCTGTAGGTGTTACTATAGGTATATGGAACATGCTTTGTGATTGTAATAAAGATGTTGATTCAGTCAATAAAATGAAAAGAGCAGAATATGTGCGGCAGGATCTTTGGGAGAGGGTGGTGCCTGGTGCTGGTGTCTGGCTCTGTGACACCGATGAGACTCTCTACATTTCCAACCCACGTGCCTATAAAGGATTGTGTCATTGACTCCCACGCTGACTGATGTGGCTTTGCAATTGTTGTCTCCTGGTGTTAATGGACCCGTAATCTGACTGGATGGGAGCACGGCTGGACTCCCGGGACACTTGTAGATTATATACAGCCCCATAATCAGGGACCCTATAAGCTTCAGGCAGGATTTAGAGCCCGCTTCTCTGTCTGTCACCCTGCTGGGAAAATAAACAGCCAGAGGGAGACTGCAGGCCAGGCTGAGTGGTGACAACCGGAGAGGACAGGTGTGCCAGGTTGGACAGGTTGGCACCAAGCGGTGAGGGTGTCAAACAGGTGACTACACTACACTGCCTCTGTAAAGGTAAGCCACAACCGGACACAGGAAGAAAACAGTAGGAAGGATGGGATAAAACCAGTGACAGGAATTTGAATCCCAAAACCAAGGTAGCAACAGGGCAGGATTCTGCAACAGACTGCCGAATTCAGGCCGGGGGGGGGGGGGTAAGAGGGCAGAGTCACTTTCAGACAACTATTTGGATAATTAACGACCTCGCTCTTTCTATCCCATGGAAAAATGTCACTGATTTTCCTGTTTCTCAGTGGCTGCTTAACTTGCAGAGAGATCTGTGACTGTCTTGCATAGTGGGAGGAAGCTCCCAGTATGCTAACATACACTGTGTTAGTAGCTTTATAGGACTCAGATTAGAGAAAATACCAAGCATGACCTCAGCAGAGGACCCCGCTCTGCAAGCTGGTTGTTCTGAACCATTTGTAATGAAATCAGCAGCGAATTAAATGAGATTTAGACTTTTCTGAAGCCAGAACTTCACAAACAGGGTGTCTGATGAGCTGCAGATCCTTTACTAACTGGAGTAACTTATAACTACTCTAAACAGAATGGGGGGTTGCTGGTTTACTAGGAATTTTATCTAAACCACTATAGACATAAGTGTGCTGCTATAGTCTTGAAAGAGCTCAACACGAATGGTGCAAAACTATTATTTCCTTATTAGTTTATCCAAAGTTATTTTGCATAAAAGCAAAAAGTTCTCGAACAGCTAACCAGGTAACCAACGACAGCTGCGTGGTATGCAAAAGCGATTGCAAACAGGCCTAGCGCTACCAAGCTAAAGTAGGTCAAAGTTCACAGGTTAGGAAGGAGCAGCTGATTGCCAGAACAGGGTCCTGGGAAAACCCAGTGTGTGACAGACAAGCAGCTGAACCAATGAGGAAGCCCGATGGCCCTAGTGCAGCCTTTCAGGAACCTCCCTTTGCCCCCTACTGCCCAGGAACAGTAACCTCAGCCGTGGACGGTACTGTTTGCATTTAAACCTCTTAATGACCGAGCTGACAGCCAACATTTGGTCTGCAGATTTTTTTTACTCTGACCACCCCCCATACATTTTTCATTCACCATAGTAGCAGATCAATGAGCAGGGGGCTGTCCATCTCAGACTTTAAACCCCGCAGCAGAACATCAGCAGAGCTTGGCCATGGAGACATTCAAACAAACAGCCGTCACGGCCCAGTTCCCGCTCCCCCCCCCCCCGAGCGCGGCCCACACACACGCAAGGCCTGCCAAATCCCTCGCTCCTTGATCCAAACTCGCTACCAACGGAGGGAGAAAACGCAGGGAGCAGACGGCCAGCCTGGGTACAGCACAGATATGTGGTAATCTGCTCTTCTCTCCATTTTCCCAGAATGCTTTGCATCGTCACAAGCGAAAGGGTCTTTAGTGAGGCTGGATGCCGCTGCACATCTGTGTGTCAAAGAGACGGATCCGTAACGAGGCCTGATGGGACAAACAAAAAGGGGGGGGGGGGGGCGTAGCAGTAGCCCAGCTCGGAGGCCGTTGGGAGAATATCCCGGAAGCATGGCAATGAATGCCAATGTCTTCCCACGTGCAGGCCGAGACGGGAAAGGGAGAGTGTGTGAGAGAGAGGGGAGGGAGATGGACAGAGTGTAGGACTCAGGAAGAGAGAGAGAGAGAGAGAGATCAGGAAAGTAAAAGGGTGAAGGAGGAGAGAGAGAGTTAGGGGGAGAAAGAGGTCCAAAGAGCGAGGGAACCGACTAAAGGAATAATGGGGAATAATGAAACCACAGCGGAGAAAGGAGAGAGTGAGGGAACACAAAGGAAGAATAAAAGAGACCCGGTCCCCCCACAACAGTGAAATATGACAGCCCTGCCAGGACCGCGGGGTGGGGGGGTGGGAGAGGAAGCCATATTGTAGCAATCTCACTCAGGCTGTCATTAATTGCATCCCGCTGCTCCAGCCTCCCCAGCTGTGCGTCAGACCCATCACTTCCCCAACCCCCACTGTGACCCACGACCCTTAGACTCGGACTGGCATATAGGGCCCCACTGGCGCCCCCTGCAGGATGCAGTGTGGACGGGAAGGCATGCTTTTACAAATGGTACTTTTCCAGAGCCGCCAGGAAGCGAGCCATACCACCAAGAGACCACTTGGCACTGTACCTCCTGCGAGCTGTACCCGGGCTGACATGGCCCTGCTTACTAGCAGGCCTGAAAGCATGACCACACCAAGCTAGCTGCATCACCACCTTTTGATTGGCTGAAATGCACAGGTGATACAGGTGGTCTGTGGATGGATTATCTGATGGAAAAAAGGGCATATTCTATACACTATTCATTATTGGTAGTATCACACATCAAAATGTATTAATGTATTCCCGACAACTTGTAATTCGCCAGTTTCCAACCTCCTACTTAAAAAAAGTACTACAGAACAGCAAAACAGAATGGATTTATAATGCAAATTTACGCAACAGAATGCTGCGGTAATTCTGCTAGTGTTTGATGCTAACATAAGACAGCTATTCTCACAGACATGCCAGTAAAAATAAGCACATAGTAAATTAGGATGTATACTGTGTCAACAGTAAGCAAGTATCTCTTACCAAACCAACCCTTCTGCAGTGGAGACCCAAAGCAAACTGGAACTGTGCCATAACTAGTGTCTCTCCGCAGTATAGCTCAGGTATGGGTCAGTTCCTGCATGCCAGTGGAAAAGCGCCCAAAGTCCTGACATTGGCGTTGTGGCAGTGGACATTGCATTGAACAACCAACCATCCTTCATCCAGAACTGTTTATTTAGAAATATGTATTTTATCGTCTATATGTAGGAGTTACTCATGAGAAATACAGGTCTAGGTCTAGCATATAGAGACTGCTTCCGTTAAATGATACCCAGAATTCAGGAAAATGAGTGCTGAGGGGGTGGGAGTGTGACTTTTGTGTGTGCTCCCCCCATCTCGCCCAATCTGCCATCTGCTGTGCGTCCCGCCGACTGCCACCCTCCGTGCTGCCCCGGTCCCTGACCGACCCATGTCAGGTCCGGCTGGGTGAATGGCAGGGGGATGACCGGTGTTCCTCCAAGTCCACTGGGAGGCGCCGGGTCTGGGGAGGTGTCCCAGCCAATCACGCAGCCTGTCAATCACGTGAGGAGAGAGGTCCAGGGTGGAGCCAGGGATGTCCATCACTCACTCCTGTTCTGTCTCATGCTGGGGGATGTTACTTCACCCGGTCCACGGACGTTACAGCCGATCACATTTTTCCAAGCCCTCCCCCATTTCTTCTCACGTCTGACACGTTTTTGACTGACAGCCCCCTTTCACACCTGCTATTCTTGGTGCTGATTGGAGGAGCGTATTGAAGGAGGCAGCATGATGACCCCTGCCAAACCAACCACCTACTTCATCAGAGCTCCAGAAAGGCTCTTTCTGCCTGGTGGGCACCAGCACTGCTCTCTGCCTCTCCATCACTCCCTTTTGGCCTTCCTGCCCAGCAGAGACGCCTCCCTCTACAGTACGTGAAGGGGGAAGGAGAGGCCATGTGGAAGACTGGGAGAATCCCAGGGAAGGACGCACACACAGTGACACAGACTAGCAGTCACCCAAACACACACACACACACACACACACACACATGCGTACGCACCACTCAGCAAGACGTGTGTCCTGCTTGCTTTCTGGATGGAGGATCTCCATAGAACTCTTGACCTCCATGGACCTGCAGTACAGGATGTTGACGTGGTCTTCCTGTGAAGCTGTCTCTGTGTCTTTTGGGGGGTTTGATTGATTAGGATTTCCACCCTGAGGGTTAACTGGATGTGTCTATGAAGCTTGCCATCCATCTTGCCCCCCACAGTCATTTGTCTTGAGTTCGGGGGTGGCGTCTCCAGATGGGACATATTGTGAAGTGCCCACCCTAGACCCCTGTCCACAAACCACTGAGGGGGGCAGACTGATGCCGCCCATCCCCAGGCGGGAGGTGAGTGGGAGACGGTGGGACACAGAATACGAGATCACCCTCCCCCAGCCTCACACATGGGCAGCATGGGGTTTGAGATGATACAGCTAACCATGGCCAATTCAACCTTGAACATCGCAAACCATGAGTCAGATGGCAGGGAGAGCCGGCAGACTGCAGGCCAGCTGCCATGCAGGTCATGAGTGTAAACATGTGTTCTCACTGTTCACAGGAATAACTGGAAGCACCACCTATTAGGGGCTTAGTGAGGCTAAAGTCATAGACAAAGCTGTCTCTCATGTTTAACTGCAGAACAATAATTCATGGGACATGTATATCAGTATACGGATGAGTACTCATTACTTGTACTCATTATTATGACATCCCGAGTATCTGAAGAGGCATGCCTACGTGTCATTTGGTTTGAACCCCGATCTCTGGGCTCATGCACATACATGACATTATAAACAGCTTCAGATGAAATCAGCCATCAGGAATAAATCTAAAAGAGAAAAGCATGTAAGTGTAACAGAGCCATCTCTCAACATGCGTCTGATCATGTTTGGCTGGACTGCGGCTGAGAAAACGGGCCTAGCGGGATACTGGCAGAGGAATCGGGCGCTAGGAGGTGGGCCTGTGGGGTGTGTGGGGGGGGCGGCTGCAGACAGACACCCCCTGCCGGCCATCCACCCACCCACACGTTGCTGCGCCAATATCAGCCCAAGCCCCGCTACGGGATCCCGAACTGGTGCCCGTCAGTGTCTCACTGGGGGGGCGCCGTATTCCCAGCACTCTGATGAAGGCGGGTGTGGTGGGGATATGATACACAAGCGGCATTGATTTGGGTTGTCAGTGCTGTAGGCGCTGAGCCCAGCGGGCGGCGGGACAGGTACCGGGCCCCCCGACAAGTCGTTGCCCTTGCTTGCTCACCTTCCCTGAAGTAAAGCCCGGCACGGTCTGATCCATCAGCCACAGGTACCTAAACGGACCCTAGGGCTCTGGACGTGGCTCCCCCTGGTGGCCACACATAAACATCCTTACTGTCCAGCTCCAGGATCACTGAAGCGACACTAAGGACCTCAGCTCCACTCACTAAGGCAGTCATCACCAGGGACACACAGTACATCTGTATTGACATTCCTAGTACTCATGAGTAATCATCTTCTGCATGCACTGTTGACATGTCCATCCTGGGTCAGAATTCATATTGATAAATGAGACTTAATAATAAACAGTATATTACCAACATATACAAGTGTACACATTTACAGTACATATATATTACGTATGAACAGAGCACATTACACCTGTACACACTGATACATATGAGCATGGCATATCAAAATTACATGAACACAACGCATTTATTAACGACACATATTCCCAGAACAATAAGTGTATTGCTTCTTCTAATTGGCTCTGTACAGAGCCATTAACTGATCCTATATCGGTACATTTCAGGAGGAGGCTGGCAGAGTTACTGGGAAATTATCCATCAGATTCTCTGCAGGCGAGATGCTGAATGGAACCGCATGACATGGCCATGGGAGAAAGAAATGGGGGCTTTGTATCGAGCAGGGGAGAGAGTGTTTTAAGATGACAGAACCCACGGCCAGTCTCACTAAATCCCTTTTCTCCTACCCCACCCCTGTTCTCCTACCCCATCCCTGTTCTTCTCCTGTCCCATTTGTTCCCTGCCTAATCCCCATAATCCTGTCCAATCTATGTTCTCCTGCCCCATCCCCGCTCTCCCGCTCCATCTGTTCTTTGCCTAATCCCTGTTCTCCTGCCCCATCCCCGTTCTCCCGCTCCATCTGTTCTTTGCCTAATCCCTGTTCTCCTGCCCCATCCCCGTTATCCTGTGCTCCTGCTGTTATTCCTCTGAGTCAGTTGTAGGGCCTCAATATCTGGCTGAGCCTCTAGCTATATGAGTGCGTAAAGACTAACAGAGTCCCTCCAGGCACATGACAAGCGAGAGAATGAGTTGAAGAAAGAGGCCGGTGCAGCCTGCTGGGCGCTCCAGCAGGCAGGACACGCCCCTCTTCACATCGACACGGTTACACGACCACCCCTGCCAAAAATCCAGAGCACGCAGAGGTGTCTGGGACGGCCTTGGACGTGATCGCTGGATGTTGTGTAGCAATATTGTTTTACAAGGCTGAAACGAACCCCTCCCCCGTCTATTCCTGCCAAGTGGACGTATACGCCAACACTTAGTGAGGCCTAATTAGAGCCAACCGGGACTTTAATGGTGACCAAACGTATACATGTCAGCATATAATAGACGCTAATTGCTTTCACAGTGCAGCCAGCTTTGTGCAGAATGTGATGCTGGAAGGCAAAGCAAGAGAATCCGAGTTCTGCATACGATAAGGGTACTGCTAACCTTAACTAGTAGCCTAACCACTGAGCGGAGAAGGTGGCATTAGCAAGGTGGGCCTTGAGTGCCTCCAGTGATCAGGGCTGTGTGCGTGTGTGTGTGTGTTTAACATCAGTGTTGTTCCTACCCTTCCACAGTGGAAAACCGCAGTGAGCTGGTACCGTGCCATAACTAGTGTCTCCTCGTGGTATGGCTTGGGTACGGGTCAGTTCCTGTTTGCCAGTGGAAAAGCCCCACAATATATGTAGACTGGGTCTGAGCATGTGTATCTGTGTACTGGCTATGTATCAGGTCCAGTCAGGACGGTATACATTGTTCCATATATATTGTTCTTTAGCTCTCACGAGTACCCAGGATCACAAAGGACACACAGCTGATTGCGGCCCTGGGCAGCTGAGATTTGCTCGTTGCCCTGAGGGTGGTAGGGGGGGACAGGGATTCCTCACTCCCACCCCCTTCTCTATTCCCTCCTCCAGAGGAGAGGGTCCGCAGCTGCATTGAGACCAAATCCCCCTTTCCCCCAAGCATTCCCTGCCACAGGGAGGAAGCAGGTCAACAGGTCCTGACGCTGGTGGTCCTGACGCCAGTGGTCCTGAAGCCAGTGGTCCTGAAGCCAGTGGCAGCCTGGCATCACGCACCCCCCCCCGTCCCCACCCTCACAGCGTGTGACGGGCCACAATGAAGCACACAGCCCCCACCAGCTTTGTGATGCAAATGAGTCTCCATTTTGACTAGAAGCAGGGGCATTTTATGGGTGGGTGTGTGTGAGTGTGTATGTGTCTGAAGTGTGTCCTCAGCCCACCAGACTTTACACAGGTTTGGATTCTAGATGATTCTAGAAGCCCCCATTACAAAGGAACCTGATAGTTGGCAGCTATTGAAGCTGCTGGGGAGCTGAATTTATATGAGGCTCACAGAAGGAAATAATAAAATAATTTCCACCATGGAAGCGTTCCAGTACTTTCCGTTTGGGCCCATGTTGCTATCAGCTGCGTGGTTTCCTCGGCCCGAAACACGGCCCCATCAGCTCCTGGCGCCGGCAAGCGGCCCAGAAAGGACTGGACGCACAGCTGAAAGCGTTTGAGCGCCGTGTCGCCTGGCCACGCGCGCCTCTACGCGTCCGTAACGGCAATCGCTGAGTTCACACTTGGACGGTGACGAGGGTGCATGCGGCTGCCTTAATGGGGCCCTGCTCACGCCAGGGCTGGCCCTTCCAGAACAATCACACGTCTTTATTTTCCGAAGTACGCACCAGGCCGCTGGGAAATGATAAATTTGTAATTTTCTTGAGAGTCAAGAACCACTGGCAGCCGCAACTGGAAAGGGGCCCTACGGCTTCCCTGGTGATAATCCCTATAATGTACAGCGGGATAATCTATACCGTACAAACAGAAACAGTCTCTATAGCAAAATAAGGTGATAATCTCTATACCTTATGCAGCAGTCGTCCTGCTACTATAAGGGGTGATAGTCCCTTTCCTTAGTGACGCTCCCTCTATTGTACAGTAAATGGTGATGGTCCCTGTAGTGTCCTTAGTGATGTTCTCTCTATTGTACAGCAAATGATGATAGTTCCTGTAGTGTCATTAGTGATGTTCTCTCTATTGTACAGCAAATGATGATAGTTCCTGTAGTGTCCTTAGTGACGCTCTCTCTATTGTACAGTAAATGGTGATAGTTCCTGTAGTGTCCTTAGTGATGCTCTCTCTATTGTACAGCAAATGGTGATAGTTCCTGTAGTGTCCTTAGTGATGCTCTCTCTATTGTAAATGGTGATAATCCCTGCAGTGTTGTATACACAACGGTCTTTCTGCCCACCCGTCATAGAGGATAATTGTCATAGTATAGATGGTCATAGACCTTCTGTTGTTAATAGTGATGGCCATTCTAGAGCAAATCGTGATAGGAATGATCCCTGTAAGGTTCATAGTGATGTTATCTCTACTAAAAATGGGGGTAGTCACCATAGTTTTGGCAGGGATTACACTGGTAAGTTTATCTGATGCGGATTTCTGCAGGGCCTTCTACTGGTAAACCTGAAAGCATTCGTGGCAAACGTCAGCACACAGGTGACAGGGGCGCGTACGCGGGTCACATGGAGTGGATCTTTGTGAAAGTCGACCTCTTTAAGGCCACCTGGTAAATGAATACGTTTAAGTAGCGTGTGACAGTACCCAGAGGCAGCTGATCTTGGGGGGGTGCCGGATGAGCACCCTGTGAGAATTTCTGTGCCTCTAAAGCATGGCTTGCAGAACTGCCTTTCCTTAAAGCCCCTGGGGGTTAAGCCCCCATCTCGCTTTGTTGCCCCCGCTCCGCCGCCCGTGGCATTCTGCACACGGTCACATGGGCCGGATTAGCCTAGCTAAGTCCTCGGCTGAATGCTCACTTTACATGCCCGTCCCGTCGCAGCCCTGTCCCCCCGCCCAGCGCGGACTCCAGGGACGGGGAGGGGGGGCATTTAACTGTTCCATGTCTAGACAGAAGTTCACACTGATTAATGCTGCTGCCACTGAGACTTCCTCACGTGGCTTTGTCATTGTCCGCCCGTCAGAAGCTCGGCAGCATAGAAGGGGGTCACGTTTACGATGGGCTCGCAGAAGACGCTGATTTCTCACAGGGGGGTGGAGGTGCCGTAAGCAGCAGTGGCCATTATATTGGAACCCCTCTCTTGGTTAAACGTTAAACTCCAGTAAATTTAAAGAGAACATCTAATTCTTTTTTAAAATACATTTTGCACCATCTGAGGTATCCGGGGTGTAGCTGGCCATACCAGATGATCACCGCCATAGATACCTCTCAGCTTCTCCTGACCACACCCATCATAATTTGCTCCACCCACTTGTCCATGACCCTGACCGCTCAGCCTTCTATACTTAAGCCTACTCCCTTTTCCTCAGACCTTGGCCACTTTCAATTAGCTCTGCTCAATCTCCTGTTAACTACACCCACCACCCATCATGCTTTTTCCACATCCACAAGTGCCAATAGGGAGTTGGGGGCTTTGAAGGTCTCCTGCAGGCTGGGTGACCACAGGAGCGAAGCCTCTTTTTGACAAGGGCATGGTCACCAACGCCTAACTGTGTGTAGGAAAACACACAACACACTGCACATCTGTGCAACTCCACAATTTAGACCTTTTCCTTGGAACCCTACCCTCCCCAAGTTTATGCATCTGACTTGCAACTTGCAATCCTGATAATGTGAGCTGCACTGTTATAGCAGATAGGGAATCAGCAGGGGGTTTCAGCTGCTGTACCTGCTGTGCTCGGTGCACTGCTTGTGGAGCTGGGGATGGCCATCAGCGAGAGACGCTCAGGCGCACACGCGCATTCCCCACCATGCTTTCCCACGCTGTGGCTGCCCCCCCGTCGGAATGACTCGAGTGGTCCCAGTCCGCAGACGTCACTTTTATTCCTGCGGAAACTCACCGGATCCTCACACCACTTGAAAGAGGAACAGCAAACGTGCTGCGTGTGTGTGCTTGGGGTGAGGGGACGGGAATCCCCAAGTGTGTTTTTGTGTGCACATGACAAGCAGGGCCTCGCGTGTCCATCCCAGATTGGTGGCACGCCGTCCTCCACGAGTCCGAGAGAGCGGAGGGAGGGGCTAGCCCAGGACAGGACGAGCCAGGCGGCACTGCCACGGGAAATAGGCGAGTTTCCCAGTGACGGCCCGGCAGACCCAGCCAGGGCGCTGCGGCTGAGCAACAGGCCCATCGGAGCCACATCAGAGGCCCTCCGTCAGAGAGCCAGAACAAGGATCATTAATGAATGAGTCCGGGTGGAGTGGGGGGGCGGGGTAGGATGGCCCAAACACCGCAGCCCCCATCCATCTCATTCCAGCTGGTTGAGATTAGACAGCGGCACAAATCCCTAACGGCGCAACTCAGACAGTGAGGGGAGTGACGTAATGGCCACTTGTAGGGGCATTTCCTACAACAGGCGGCCGGCCCGTGCCGAACATGCTACAGGAAATAAGTTCTCAAAATGATTAACCCCCCCCTCGGGTATAACATCAACCGCCTCACCCCCGCTTGGTGAGGAGCGATCGCCTGGGCGTCTTGAGATGTAAAATTACCGTTGCTCTTCGAAGGCAGGCACTCAAAGCACAGCGTGATGTCGCGGCCTCTCATTAAGCGGGCCTCCTGGACTGCTGAGCTGTCTTAGAGGTGCTCTCTGGACATGGATACCTTTGAAATCACGATGGACATTCCAGACTTTCTGCAGGACAGTCTTACCGTCCTTCTCGCGGCTGGATGCTTTGTTCTGATGTATTTTTCCATCTGTGCCATCAGCTTTCGGCATGTCTGAGGGAGGGGGTGGGGGGCAGTCTTGGAGGGAGGCGGGCAGAGTCTGGGCCAAGGAGTGAGGACGTCCAGAAATGTGGGCTATAGTGGCAGGGGCTATGGGCTGGGATGTAGGCCCTATCAGGAGAATGTTTTGTGACTCACCGAACTATCCCTCTCAGGATGCTGACCATCCCTCTCAGTCGCTCTCCCCCTCCACTCTCACTCTCTTCTTCCCTATATCCCCATTGCTCGCTCTTTTCCCCTCTCCACTCACTCACTCCCTGTCCCCCTCTCATCTATCCTTCTCCCTCCCTCCCCCCCCCCCCTCCCCCCCCCCCCCCCCTCCCCCCCGCCCCCCCCTCCCCCCCCCCCCCCCCCCCCCCCGCCCCCCGGCCCCCCGCCCCCCCCCCGCCCCCCCC
>JAODKM010000088.1:3488940-3502157 GCA_026780845.1 Petrocephalus sullivani
CTGCAGGAGAGTTCTGCATGCCCAGACCGCTGCAGGAGAGTTCTGCATGCCCAGACCACTGCAGGAGAGTTCTGCATGCCCAGACCACTGCCGAGCTCGTCTCCGGTGTCACCATACACAGCTGAGATCGGCTGACCGCATGCCCTGGATGATGTCACCATTTTACAAGATGACATCACAGGAGCCTCAGTTTTCCCACTGTACCCCTACTTCCCCTCTGCCCTGATCTGTGACATCATGACTGCGAGGTTATTGAGGGGCACTAGGACATAGCAAGAGAGAGGGCACGCTGAAGCATCCCCCAGCTTGGACAGGCATCAACACACTGCGCATACATCTAAGAGCATGAAATAACCAGTGTTATTTCAATGTGCATCTTGTTAGATGGATTGCATAAAATCTCACATAGATGGAAAAACTCCAATCCCAATGCCCCTTTCAGAAGAAAATAAAGCGAAAAATGCCCCTTCCATAAAAAAGTAAGATGGCAGCCACATCACAGTTGGAAGAGCTGAATCATGGGAATGATGACATGATGCAAGCTCATTACTTCTAGCATCTCCTCAGTGACCTCAGGCCTTGGGCACAATGTGTCAGGCAACACCCCCATGGTAACCAGCAGGGGGCGACACCCCAACTGAGTGTCATTAATGACAGAGAGCAGGGATGTCCAGTTGGAACTAAAGTGCCAGGACATGCACATTTTTAAATGTATTTCCCTAGGCATTTTCAAAAGCAAATACACATCACAAATAAACTTCATTGTTGTAATGCTTTCATTTTTATCAGTACTGTTCAGATACCTGAACTTTAAAGGGGACAACAACACTTCCCGAGATTTGCCTAGAGGCCGCAGGTGTCACAGGTGCAGCTTTTAGACCAGTGCAGCACCTTTCACTGATGTATCACTCCACAGACTGGGCCCAGTGGCATTCGGAGGTAACTGAATCACCCTCAAGCCGATGCCTCTGATAGGCCACATCCTTGAGGGCATTCTGAGGGGCCCCTGCAACAGCTACCATTATCGTCAACAAGCAGAGGCCGGTGAGCTTTGCAGGAACGAGGCATGACTGTCTGGTGGCAAAATAAATAAAGCAACTGAGATAAGATAACAGCCTGTCTGTCTGATAGGTGCTCAGATGTTTTTCTTCCCTCAAGAGTAACAAAGAAAAAAATATGAATCGTGTCCAGATATTGATCTAACTTGGCAAGCCAACAGGACTGAAGACATGAGTCACCTTCATAACCCAACTGTAGATGTGTTATAAGTGAGCAGAGTTTAGCCGAGGTAGGGGTAAACCCAGCCAAGCTACATCCAGACAAAAATGGAACATTTCTAAAAGCATATGCCACCTTCCATCTCATTCAGGATGTACTACAGCAATGTACCTTATGCTGCCTGGGAGAGGCTCCAGGCTCCCCTCAACCCTGGCCAGGGTCAGCAGTTAGAAGACAGATGAATGGACATATCTTCATGTCAAACTGAAATCACAAGGGGCTACGAAATTATCCGGAATCTGAAACTGTGCTTATGGAAAGTTTGCTGTTTTTCAGTATGGGTTAAGTTACAATTAAGAGTGAATGAATACAATTTTCACCAAACATCACATTAAGAAACATCTTATCTTTCTGCCAATGATGACTTCTTTTGCTAAACTCTTGCACCTCAGCAGAACCCTGCTTCAACATCTCAAAACAAACTCCAGAAACTCATAATAATCCAACTTCATCCTCTCAAACAAACTCCAGCACCTCAGCAGAACCCAGTTACATCCCCCAAAACAAACTCCAGAAACTCAGAAAAACCCAGCTTCATTCTCCCAAGCAAACACCAGAAACTCGGATTTTCAGTGGAGATATCACACTTCAGAACCTCAGTAGAACCCATCCCCAAAGTACTTTTACTTTAGTGGAATCTGGCTCAATTCTGCATCCATAAGTTTATTCCTCGAACCCGGCACTGAGTCACGACCACATCTGCGGAACAGATCACAAGTAGGAAATTAAATAACAACTTAGTAGTTATCTATTCAATTGATTTCACCTTATTCCTGAAAGTAATAATTGGAAACAGTTTCAAAGTAACAGTCTTAGTGCTGCTTTCGTTATTTAAAGCTGGATGCCAGTTTCCAGCACATTGGCATCAATATTAGGCTCCGCATCAATAGACGTTTCTATGTACAGCATTGGCTGCAGGCAGGCTGAACCTGTCAGAGTTATGGGGAAACACTCTCAGGCCCCTGGGACTATAAGATGTCCAGCCCCAGGTCCCCCTCCCACAATAATTCCCACTGGATGTAATACTGCAGCACCAGCACCTGTAAGTGTGAGCTAAGCAAAACCAGTTAACGGGAAACACAAGACCACAGCATTCAAACGCACAAGATCATGTGCACTGAGGACAAACCTGTAAACACCACCTGGAAGATGATCTTTCACAGAGAACTGCACTGTTTTAACGGATGTAGCACAGTTCTATTATTAGCTGTATTAATCTACTAATTTTACTATATCCGACTTTTATTTGGTCAAAAGTTTACATACACTATGCTGAATGTCAGTGTGGAATATTCCAGAAATTGATGTAATGCCTTTAGAAGCCACTGGCTAATTTTCTTAATTATAAGTTAATTGGGAGTAGGGCTTATGGCGCATGCGCAGTAATCACCAGGGCTTCAGATGTCGGGTGAAGCATTTGGTCGGATGTCAGCTTTTCGTTACAATACAGGCTTTTGCTTACGTCCACAATTTGGTAAACAGATTAATAGTATGTCTAAAATATTACTAATCTGCAAGGGCGTCAACAGGTCCGATCAATCGGGGCTGTAATCACAAGTATTTTAGCCCCGAATATTTCAGCCAATCTTCTTAAAAAAATCTTTTCAATAGCTAGAAACTGCCCTGGTAATCTATATAAATTCGGCACATCCTTATTTTAATAAACATGCAGGAATTTAAACTGCAAAAAGTGGCGCCGTAACACAAACAACATATGGTTTACCAAAACAGTAGTACATGGCGCGCTGCGCTAACCGGACCTAATAAACATAACGAAACACCGAATTTATGCAGATTACTAACTTCTGGGCATCACAACACGCATCTCAATATTTTAGGTGTACTAATCTACTTGGCAAATTGTGGGCGTAAGCAAAAGTCCGTATTGTACCGAAAAGCTGGCGTCCGGCCAAATGTGTCACCTGTCACCTGAAGCCCTGGTGACTACTGCGCATGCGCCATGAGATGTGAGGTCGCCCAGCCCTAATTGGGAGTGTACCTGTGGCTGGATTTAAGTGTCTTGCTTTAGAGCCAGTGCCTTGTTGCCCTGTGACAAGCAATGGTACCATGAGAATCTGTACAAAGAATTGTATGCAAACTAATGTCTAGGGACCACACAAACACGGAATCATTCAGGAAAGAGGCACAAATGAACTTGCAGGAATGAACAAACTTTGCTCTGAAAGGCTCAACTGAACTCCAAGATGACAACAAAGTATAATGGTGAAGGAGCTGTCATCAGTCATCAGGTACCAAAGTATCTACATCCACTGTTAAGAGAGTGCCTCATCAAGAGAGTGGCCTGAAATGCTGTTGTGCAAGGAGGAAGCCCCTACTTCTAGATTTACAGTTAAAAAATGATCACCAGGACAAAGACCTAACCTTCCAAAGAAATGTTCTCTGATGAGATGAAACAAAAATTGAAGTGTTTGGCCATAATCAGCAGTAAGTAGGAAATGAGAAGGGTAAGGCTTTTAAGCCAAAGAATATCTCGGCTGAGAAGTACGGAGGTGGCAGCATCATGTTGTTGGGGTGTTACTTAGCTAACTAGCTAAAAGTACTGCAAGCCAAAGTGCCTGCGAGACCTTCGACTCTCCCCTGGCCACTAACGGGCTAATCTCCTCTGCCCTCAGCGCATTCACATGAGGGCCTTCCTGTACAGCAGACCAGGATTATCTAATAGTGGTCCAGTGCAAAAAAATACCTAACTGCATGTCTGGCTAAGCACCTTATGTTACATCGTTTGGCCAGTGAGAGCCCAAAAGGTATATGTTAAACAACTTAAACAGACAGCATGCGGCATTTTTCTGTACGTGCAGTTAGGGGTTACGAACAGAATATTAGATTATGTAAACAGTGAGTCGGCTGCCAGCGGTACGGCACGTTGCCACGTTGGCACTGTGCAGCTCCTTATTTGCACCCGGAGCCGGCTCACCATCACGGCACAGCCTCACCTGACAGCCAGGTGGTGCATAGCTGTGACAAAGCCAGGGTGTCATGAGTGAGCTTAGGGTGTAAACTTACAGCTCACACCAGCTCAGTGTGCACATTCGACAGCTCCAATAAGCTGGCCAAGCTCACTTTAGAAGGAGACCATGCATTACCCACTATTTAAATGGATTTTTATTTCTTTTTTGAATTCCTCTCCAAAGTTGGTAGCCTGTATTAATGGTTTAAGGGCTTCCCATGGATATATTTGTACTGAGTAATAAACTATGACTACTGAGGTCAACAAGTATTGAGTCTACCGCAGGCTAACTTCCTCCCTGTGGCCCAGAATTCCCCCTGGAGGATGACATCAGCTAAGAAATTCTCTAATGACAAACTGCAGGTTTCCCTGTGGCAGTGATAACTTACAGTCACAGATTGGGAGAGGGGGGCACAAGAGTTATTCTTTGGTTACTGTGAAAGTCATAAATTACAATATATATTTTTGTATGGCGAATTCGATTTTGGTGCGCCGGTACAATTGACGTCGGTCCCAGTTTACCTGCTGCGTTTATTGCGGGAAAGGCAGCATCAAATAACTTCAGCTGACCGCGCCGTTTAATAAATTGACCATCCGCGCTTTTCCCAGCCGCCCACCTTAGACACTTTAATGGAAAATCAATGCGCCGCCACATAGACCGCATTCCCACGGCCGCTACCATACAGGAATTCCGAACTGCTTCGGTTTTTTCGCTATATTACTTACGGAAAAAAGCACAGCTGTACATATAAAAGGGCTTTCGGCGGCACGTTTAAGGGGAAGGGGGTTCTTCGGATGTTTTCTGTATGTTTACTTGCTTCACAAACGAGGGGCAATTCTCAGAGCGCCCCGAGGGCGAACGTGCCGGCCGGAAGTCGGCGTCCGCGCGCGGCCGTCCCGAGCCGCGGCGGCGCGTGATGCCCGCCAGCGCTGCCCGCCGCGCGCCGCTCTCACATCCCCTCCCGCGCGCGCCTTCACACACTTCTCAGCAGAAGAGAGAAGTGCACAGATTTTCTGTCCTTCAGGTGACTTTTTTTGTTACCTTCTTTTGGAAAAAGTGCGACAGACACTTGGGAGACAGAAGAGAGCCATAAAAAATTTATCTCAAATATCACACGATCAGTTTAGGCGTTAGAGTGTTAAAACATAGCTGAATATCAGCACTTTAGGCTATTTAAGAAAATTACACTTATAACTCTGTGAAAGCGTAATTTTTGTGCAAGTTAATACACAATGAATAATAATCTTCAAGTGTCATTCAAGTCCATAAGAAATATATGCATGAAAAAAAAAATGCAGTTAGGTGAACTAGTGTCTTTAAATTGCCCAGATTGTGTTATTGTGTGGGTGAGTGTGGTCATTTGTACGTATTCCCAGCGATGGAGTGGAATCCCATTCAGAGTCTCCCTCCTTTGCTCTAGGCTCTCCCTGCCCCTGGGTAACGGGGCACTGCTGTTGAATAGGTGGTTCAGGAACTGAATTGATGAAATGGACATTAATGGCTGTGGCCGTTCTCTCCCCGGAATATCCCAGGGACGATACCTTTCCGATGCATTTGGCCGGTGATGGCTTCTCGGAATTCTGGCCACAGTGAGCGACGGTCTCCTGAGGTCACCGCGCTTTGTCAGAACCGGAAGATTTGCAGTGAGAATGAAAATGAGTGAGCTAAGGTCACAGCTAAGGGGACGACTTGGAACAGCATGGACGGCACCTTCCCATCCGTTAGCATCATCACTGTCATTTTGGGTCAGAACACGGAAGTGGTGTCTCTGGGCTTACCAGCTTACACACGGCTTCCCTCTGGCTTTAAAATGACATGGACACCATCAAAGAGAGGAGACTATCCATTTCATCAGGTGATGCTAACATAATAAGACCTGATTACATTTAGATGTTGTTTTTTGGGGGGAGGGGTTATCTCGTGACAATAGGGACTGATTCCCCCAAATGAGGGAAAGAGCCATGAAACAGGAGAAAATACCCACCTTGCTTTCTTTTACATTATCATTTAATTTTTCAATCTCAGGTTTCCAATAAGCGGCTCAGGGCTCGATTTACAAGGAGGGGGGGGCATTGGCGATAAGGATCGTATCGCGTCAGCTTTCCAGGGTATGTTTCAGGCGTGTTCTCCGGCAGGACAATGACTCCCTTTGAGTCAAAGTAGTGCAAAATTCCCTGAGCCCGGAGTGGTTCAACTGGCTGGCAGTTGGATAAAAAAAAAAAAAAAAAAAGATTTAAAAAAGGCCATCACTGGGGAGGCCTTATCTGCCAAACTTTTGAGGCATGGAAGAAGAGTATTCCGACATTCCGGAATTCCATCGCAGCGGAGTGACACTGCATTCCGTCCCCGCTCCGCCATTGCTGTGGAAAAGACCTGGAAAGGACACCATGGAACAAGGAGGTAGAATAAAAGAATGAAGGATTTATCGGCTTTAACCAGCGACTTTTGCTAATAAGTAATGTAACTCTGGGTCATCTAGGGCAGACTGGGATATGTGGATGCTCAACACTGAGGAATTAGGGGACTGTAATGCCGTGGGGGGTTT
Organism: Petrocephalus sullivani; assembly: GCA_026780845.1. NCBI lineage: Eukaryota > Metazoa > Chordata > Actinopteri > Osteoglossiformes > Mormyridae > Petrocephalus > Petrocephalus sullivani. The sequence goes on from JAODKM010000088.1 coordinate 3,495,733, forward strand.
GGGATGAAATTGAGGTTTCTCTAAAGGATGGAAAATCACAGACTGCTGTGAGATCTCAGCGATGACCCCCTTGCTAAGACGTCAAATAATGAAGCAAAACTGTAGCAGGAGGAAGTGGCGCCCACGCAGACCACCACACGGCCCACCACGCAAACCCGCCCACGCAGACCGCCACACGGCCCACCGCCTGACCCCCAGTGCAGCGCAGGCCCATAGTGGCGGTTGTTTGCATCACATCTGCACATTTTAACCATCCCGTTACAACAGAATGTATTTTCTGTTGGGTGCAGAAATTGGATGGGGACTCAAATCTGCAACCTTTTAGACAATTACCCTGTTTCTTCACCTGTAGAGTAGTTCTGCTGTCTGTTGGAAAGGAGCCTGCCTGCATGCCCTATCTTCTGAGTACACCTGGTAACCCTCACCCCCATAGCCTGTGTGTAAGGCTTCTGCCCCCTCCTCTGCAAACACATTGCCTCTGCCTCTGTCACCTCAGCCGGTGTTTGTGTGAAACTGGCCCACCTCGGTCAGCAGGGCCACCTTCACAGTGACCTGTGCAAACAGCCTGGGATTTGCTCTCACCCGATAACGCCGGCCCGGGTATCAGGGCCGTGGGAAAGTGGTCCGCTAGCCGAGGGGTGCCAGCGCGGAGCTACGGTATGTCATCACAGCCATCGAGCCCTCTCTTCTCGCCCACAGGCACCTTCCAGCCATGTCACACAGCATGTTCACGGTCATTTGTCTCACAATTCGGACTGAGAGATGCCTAAACCAAAGTCAACAGTTGGACCTTTTTTGAGATCATTCAAGGGTCCATTAGCCGGATCCCAACTGGGATCTGGACCACCAATGTGTCTCCATACACAGCAAAGCCTAAAAATTCAGCAGATGGGATCCTTCATTGCCCACTGTGCTATTCAGTAATGATATAAACCACTAAGAAGAGAGCTCTCTCTTAGTTCCACTCTCCCAGACCTTGTAGGCCAGACACCCATGTTCTTCTCCTTCACAGTCCCCCCTTGGCCACCCTTTGCGCTTGTTGCTCGCCATCGCTTTGTCCCAAGACCCTCACAGAGCCACTGTTCGATCCCACCCCCCACTTGCCAACAGACGCAGACTTCACAGGACCGAGAATTAATTGTCATTCAAACAGTTAATTATCTACTTATGATTTCCATAATTTTTGTCAGAATTTTAGACGATCCCAGTAAACAAAACCTGACAAAAGCCCAGTAAGTGCCCCAGGGGAACATCACACATGATAGTGGCCAGACCTGCCGACGGTCATGGCGTACCCCCCCCCCCCCCCCGGATGTGACCTAGGTGGCAGTGTAATCTTACGGTGATTCACTGTGTAAATATTATCCATCTGTCAACCTGGCTTCCTGATGGAGTAGTTTATGTTTCACACATGCCGTGGATTCCTGTCCCCCGCAGTCACATGGTGGCATTGGGGAGGAGCCAGCTGCCACAGTGGCAGAGAGCTGGGGCAGACGCATCGTAAGAGCACGACTGGATCGCACGGGCGTGCAGGAAAACACGTGTGCATAATTACACGTCCGAAATGTGCGGTCAGAACCCTGGGCTCGGCGGGTAACACTTCCTTTGAAATTACGGTCTGTTTGCCCAACACTTCTCTCTTCTGTGTTTCATAAATGATTAACGGCAAAGCGGTTGGCTGGTCACGGGTCGTCTTGTTGACTGCATTGGGGAACCACATCAGACCGTACAGTCGCTCCATTAGAAAGTGTGTTCTTTGGCACTGCCGCTCGGCACAGATGTTCTGTATTCTGCTAATTGGGTCTGAGGATTCCGCCCCCCCCCGCCACACTCCCACCCGGCAGTCTTTCATGGGGTCAGAGCACTGTGGTGTGGACATCCGCGGCGGCCTGGATGGATTGGAGGCGGCCCGTCTGGGGGTGTCATGGCTGGCATTTGAGAAGTCTGACCTGTTTTCCCCACACACCTCCCGTTTTGTAGCAGGACAATGAGTGGCATTCTTCATGAATGGCGAGGATGACAAAGGGGGGGGGGAGAATGGGATGGGGGCAGTCAAATACTGTCTGAAGCTGGGATTCTGAGGTTGGCAGGGGCACGTACACACACCCCCAGAAGAAAGAAGCCGCTTAAATGCACATGCACGTACAAATTAATGGCTCACAATATTACGCGCATGCAGACAGGCTCAGCCGGGCCCCCCCTACCAATGCCTGCTTGGGGAAAGCCCTAACCTAACCTGGGGAAATCCTGGATGCCCACCTGAGGCCCACTGGAGGCCTGTATGAGGTGTTCTGGAGGCCCACCTGAGCCTCATTTGAAGTCCCCTGGAGGCCTATGTGAAACTCATTTGTGGCCCAGTGGAAGCCCCACCCGAGGCCTATTTGAGGCCTCAGACTTTAGCTGGTGTCCGTGTCAACCTGTAAGGCTCAGATATGCAGATGTGCAGGTTATATACATGTGTATTTCCTGTGCTTCTGTTAAGCAGAGGTCAGGCTCACACCACATGCACACATACGGGGCTTTAGACAAATCCCTTACTGATAGGAAATGGCATTTGTTTCCAGGCACGTAAGCCGGAATCATGCCGTGGATAGGGGAGGGGCTGGCCTTCAACCCAGGCCAATGGTGCGCGGGGGGGGCCACGTGACTGGCGGCAGGTTCCCGCAACCAAGCGGAACACAGAACCTTCTGGTCCTCCGGCATTCCTCTCCTAAGCCGCCCCCCCACTCCCTCACCTGAGGTCAGCCAGGCAAGTTCAGGGAGTCAAGTCACAGCCAACCGGAAAGTTCTCATACCTTTCTGCTGAAACAGAGAGAGAGCTATGATCATCTACTGCCCCCCCCCCCCCTAGAGTGATAGGAATACATGAACTGTGCCTGTGTGTGTGTGCAGGCCTGCACCCACCTGGCAGTTAGAAATAATTCAGGTTGTTTATTTCTAACCATCATTTGCATATAATCACTTTGCACAGCGCATAATGGGCCATCCAAACATAACATCTAGCCCGAAGCCGCTTAACAAACGGTGATGTCAGCTCATAGGTGCCGGTTGCTTCCAATGATGGCGCTTAAGCTCCGCCCCCCCGCCGGGGCGCTAACGAGAGCCATGCGGTTACACTGCGCTTTGTGAACATGCCACATCCCATGATGCCAGCCTGACCCTTTGGTGGCATCCTACAATAAGCAGGAGCAAGGACATGGCAGGATATGCATATGCTATCTATTCATGCATCCATCTTCCTGCCACTGCGGTCCATCCCCGGAAGCACAGGGCAGAGGACGCCCCAGAGGACAGGGGATACCAAAGAGGACAGGGGATACCCCACAGAGCTGGGGACACCTTAAAGGACCCCAATGGACAGGGGATGCCCCACAGACCTGGGGACACCTTACAGGACCCCAGAGGACAGGGGATGCCCCAGAGGACAAGGGATGCCCCACAGAGCTGGGGACACCTTACAGGACCCCAGAGGACAGGGGATGCCCCACAGTGCTGGGGACACCCTACAGGACCCTAGAGGACAGGGGATGCCCCACAGAGCTGGGGACACCTTACAGGACCCCAGAGGACAGGGGATGCCCCACAGACCTGGGGACACCTTACAGGACCCCAGAGGACAGGGGATGCCCCAGAGGACAAGGGATGCCCCACAGAGCTGGGGACACCTTACAGGACCCCAGAGGACAGGGGATGCCCCACAGAGCTGGGGACACCTTACAGGACCCTAGAGGACACGGGATGCCCCACAGAGCTGGGGACACCTTACAGGACCCCAGAGGACAGGGGATGCCCCACAGAGCTGGGGACACCCTACAGGACCCCAGAGGACAGGGGATGCCCCACAGAGCTGGGGACACCCTACAGGACCATAGAGGACAGGGGACACTCGGCCCATGGCAGGGCACACACACAGTGTGCTTTGGGTGACATCGAAATACCAGGTCACCTGACTGTGTGTCACACAGGCACAGGGACGGCCAATTAGATGAAGCTTTACTTGCCATTTTCACAAGTTCAGGAACAGTGGAATATTTCTTCTGTAGTCCACCTTTCTCTCCTTTGTTAAAGACTTCCACTCACGTAGAGCGTGGAAGGGATTTCAAAAGACATGCAGAGGTGACTGTAAAGCTTGGAGTCTGATCACAGGGTCTGCCGTTCATTCATTACCCTTGAAATACTTGTCAGGGGCTTAAGGGCCCAGTAAAGATGTGGCTACTCTACTGAGAACGGGATTTAAACCAGTGACCTTCTGATCACAGACACAGAGGGTTAACCCACTGAGCCATGGGCTAGACTGGCCATCTGGCATACTGGCATTTTCCCAGTGGACCAATGGGTATGTGCAAAATTTACTGTGGGTCCATGAGGCACCCAAAGTCCGGGGCCGCATTTTAGCTGCAGTCTCGCAGGCCTGCCCTGCCAAGGTGTGTGGGTCAGAGGCCTTACTGCCCAGTGTCGCTTTCCCCTGCCAGTCATTCAGAGCCACCCCCATCCCCAGACTGCTGATGGTGATGCTGATAATTACCACTGAATAGGCCTCCATGTTCCCATGGCTGTCAGTAGAAAACCCCTCCCCCACCGACTCCCCCAGAAGCTCTTCAGCCGTCTGATTAGAGTACAATCTCCCAGCATCCGGACCGCTTGTTTTGTTATGGACTTATTATGTCAGACCCAGCCCTCCCCGCCAAAAGAACCCCAACAGCCCCCACTGGCACCCTACTGCTAGCATGCCAAGATGGGGGGAGGCTCTGCCTATTCTTGGGTGGGAGTGGGGGTCCTAGAATGAACCACTCAATTTCAGTATATCTAGGATGAGGAGGTATAACTTTGCACGATTCTATACACAAAGATCTCACTGTGATGGGGCCATGTGTGTCAGAAGGTTGCCTGTTCAAATCCCAGGGCTGGCACAGTGATGCCCAACTTGCTCCAGGGCCACTGTTAAGCTCAGTAAATGTGTCACTTCATTGTAATGAATATTTAAACCTGTGTGAGATCTTACTGCGAAGCAGCTCAGAGGGCTGTCGTTACATTCCCAGGAGCTTCTGGTACCTCCCTGCACTTCTGTGAAGGCAATCAGCTGGATGTCAGCTGCGTGTCCACAGCGAAGCGCAGGGCAGAGGACAGCCAACAGCAGGCAGGGAGGGAGACTGTTGCCTCGTCTTTAGCGGGCATGACGAAAGGCGTCCCAATCCCTCAGCCACCATGAAGCAGCCTAAGGTAGCTGCATGCTTTCGGCCTCTAACGACCCTGGCAGCGGAAGAAGACAGTGTCCTTTATCTGGTGAGGTCAGAGGTCACCAGGGATTTTCAAGTAACAGGAAACAGCCTGGGAAGAGAGTGGGACCCGAAATGGGGAGCTGGTGGCCTTGGTAGTGACATGTATCAGAGAATCCCCTATGAGGAAGCCATGCTCATCCCCGAGTGCATGAAGAAAAATCCAAAAACTCCTGACCTTAAAATGAATCAGGCCACCAGTCCCCGAAATGGGACTCCGCCGAGAGGGACGGGGCTTTGCAAATATGACCTGGCCCCTAATTCCTGTCACGCGATTGGACGGAATCATGAGGGCGGCACACTGCGCTGGGACCCCGGGAGCCGGCAATCCCGCCTGGCTCTCTAATTAATGCAGCAGAAAATTAATTACGGCGGGATCCTCTGCACACAGCCAGGACCTTAATCACTCCTCATCCCCGCTCCTCCGAAAGACAAAAAGAAGGGTAAAGAAAAGACGGCAGAGCGAGAGAAAAGCACAGAGGGCTCCCAAAAGGCTGCGATAAACGAAATTGTTTACTTCTCATCGCCGGGCCGACTGAACACCCGCGGGGGGTGCTGTGGGGTGGGGCCTCCGCGTTCCCATGAGTCTCCTTTGAGGTCCCAGATCAGAGGGAGCCGCCACCACAGAGCACCATGGGAAGAGCAAACTCCGGTCAGTCCCCGCGAGAGAGACGTCAGGAGCGGAGTGCGGGTGTCAGAGGCAGAGCTGGCCTCTAACTCATACATGCATATGTTATACATTCAATCATGCCATACTACTCATCTCATAGAATAATATTATTAAACATTAAATTATATAATGCATATACTGTATATCCATCCATCCTTAATATTTCAAATATGGTTTCAGTGTAAAATAACTGTAAATATAAATATATAATTATGCAAATGATATCATTTATAATATTATCACTATTACCCTGAACTGAATGTGGAAAATGGATATAATATTATTAAAGTATGACACTTTTCTTGGTACTGTACAGGTATGTAGTTATGTCACATAAGAAGGTGTATCACCTGTGTGTGCATCTGTGTGTGTGTGTGTGGGGGGGGGGGGGTGCTTGCCTCACACTCATTACCGGCGGCCCACCAAGAATCCCCACCGGCAGGCCGTGCTAGCCTAACGCCATCGCCATGGAGCCCCAG
>JAODKM010000088.1:3548890-3560891 GCA_026780845.1 Petrocephalus sullivani
CCCCCCCACCCCCCCCCCCCCCCTGAGGGGGTCAATCAAGGCGTCATCTCCGGGCAGCAGACAGACACAAAAGCCCCTGTAGCAGCCCCCCCGCCCCCCCCGATTCCCACCTCCAGCCAAAAGGAACATCGGCCTGAAATGGCACTGGACCAGCAACAAGTGGATGAGGCACAACTACACCTCCAGTAGGGGCACAAGCCCCAGAAACCCTCCAGAAGAGGCGGAGAGACACCCGCCTGGACACCCCTGCAAACTGTAACATCCTTACTTTGCACCCTTGCATTGATTTTAATGTATGTATTCATAACCACACAAAAACTACCCAATGTGTGCATGCAGTACCTATGCGCCACCTACAGAGGTCAGTAGCTACAGAAGGCTAGCTTCCATGACTACCTGGTTTCACTCCGCATTGGCCATGGTGGCGATATGGGCACCCCCATTGCTGAACAGTGTGGGACTCGGGCACATCTGTGTAGGCAGCGTGACGAGGTGTTCGCACAGGCTACAAAACTCACAGACCCCCCCAGAGCAAGACTCCTCATAGTTAATCCCCGAATCTGGACATGCAGAAAAATAACCAATGCAATGGTTTATCTGTAGAGGGATGCAGCTTTTGGGGAGAAGCCCGTTAAATGCGCCCCAGTATGTCAGCCCTGCCTGGCTCATTATCACACACACGGACACCATCCCAAAACCTGACACTGCTGAGCAAGCAGCCCAATCCCCAGTTAATGCGCTCAGAGTGGCCTTGGCCAGTGACTCACTCACCCGCAGAGTCCTTCGCGACCACAACCTCTCTCTCTCCATGGCAGATGAATATGTTACAACGCTATCCACCAAAACAGCACTTAAACCAGTGCTGTTAAACTGTCCCGTCTGGTCTCTGACGTATGTGGTGCTGAGGGATAAAAACAGTGTAAACAGATACAAGAAAATCAGGAGCACCAGAGGATACGGTCCGGACGCCCGTGTCCCTGGCTGGATGGCATTAAAGCTTAACAGTACTATTATTTCAAAGATTATTCTGAGCATTAACCACTGTAATCCAATCACAATACGCTGCAGTGTCACATATAGTCATGAGTATCGTTTTGTGAGGAATTTCCCCCTTTGACCAGCAAAACCAGACACAGCCAGGGCAGTTCCACTCACACGACCTCGACGTCCTCCTTTATCTATCCAGGTGATTATCAGCATTCCACTATTTTAACCACTTCACTTATGTACAAATATGAGTGTAAATACAGCATCAAATACTAATTTTAGAGCCTGCATGACATGTCAGCTAACTGCCTCATCACTCCCCAATTCCTTTGCTGAATCACATGACATCAGCTGGTCTGGGACATGTAGGGCAGTCAGCCAGGCAGCCACCCCCTCGAAAGCCAGTGGGTCCAGGACAAGTCCCCCACCTGGCCTAAACGTGCATCTAGGAAGGGTAAGGTTGCCATGGCCCAATGCAAAACAGCTTCCCGGCCGGGGGAAGCCCAGCCTCTCCCTTTATCGCCATAAATCCTACATGCACTTTCTGCATAAGGGAGCAGCGTTACCACTTTAGAGTATGGAATCTGCAGGCTGGAAAGTGTTCACGCTCCGAGCTCCTGGCAGGGGCCACAGAGGGGGCACATGGGACCTGGGACAGCTGCTTCATCATGCAGGCTGACGAGCCGCTCGCTGACGGAGACGGAAAAATGCCACAGAGAAAGAAGAACCAGCAGAGGAACACATAGATCTTCAGAAGTAGACTAGCTCACACAGACACACACACACCTTGGAACAAAGGTGCCATTTTCCTCAGGAAGGGTCAACAGTTCAGTCCATCACACTGATGCTTGTTCCCAGTCGGAGCCCCCCCACCAGGGACACGGCCCCCCTGGCCTCCAGTACCTCTGGGACAAGCTTCTCTTTGTTACCCCCATTGCTAATAAATTTCAGCCCCCTAGGGACGCAGCACACCAGCACAGGGCCTGAGACAAGCGAGAGAAAGGGCAGAAGAGGACGGAAATAAATAAATAAATAAATAAATAAATAAATAGGGGGCAGTGCCCCCCACCCCACGGCTGGGGGCCGAGATGCCGCCTCTCCTCCTCCTGCATGTCTGCCGGGGGGGGGGGGGGGGGGAAAGAGGGCCATTGTTTTTGCCAAAAAAAAGCTTTCCTCTGCCGCGCCGACGGCGAAATGCAGTCCCATGTCTGAATGGACTCTTGTTGCAGATCCCCAGACCACCGAGGATGCTAAGATGGACCCACAATGACAACGCTGCTGTCTCGCGTGCCATTGGCCAGCTTGTGTGCGGGGGTCTGTGTGCAGGTAATAGCGAGGGGGATGCTCGCTAAACAGTGACTGACACCACAGGGATGACAGGCAGTAAAGGAGGACAGACCGACACCCTGACGGTGAAGCGGGTGCGGCTGGGTCAGTGTCTCGGGATGCCGACTGCCAATCACACGGCTCTCACATGAACCTGCACACGCCGACCAAACCATACCACCTCTGGGGGCAGAGGTGCTCTCCACTGTGTCTGCTGTTACCCAGGCTATTGGGCTGGCTGTGCATCATCACAGAGAATAAGCAGAAACAACAGGGAATAATCCCTATCTAACAGGGAACAATGGGGAATAATCCCTATCTAACAGGGAACAACGAGGAATAATCCCCATCTAACAGGGAACAACGAGGAATAATCCCTATCTAACAGGTAACAATGAGGAATAATCCATATCTAACAGGGAACAACAGGGAATAATCCCTATCTATCAGGGAACAAGGAACAATCCATATTTAACAGGGATTATTCCCCATTGTTCCCTATCTAACAGGAAACAATGAGGAATAATCCCTATCTAACAGGGAACAACAGGGAGTAATCCCTATCTAACAGGGAACAACGGGGGATAATCCCCATCTAACAGGGAACAACGACGAATAATCCCTATCTAACAGGGAACAATGAGGAATAATCCATATCTAACAGGGAACAACAGGGAATAATCCCTATCTATCAGGGAACGAGGAACAATCCATATTTAACAGGGAACAATGGGGAATAATCCCTATCTAACAGGTAATGACAGGGAACAACAGGGAGTAATCCCTATCTAACATGGAACAACGGGGAATAATCCCTATCTAACAGGAAACAATGAGGAATAATCCCGATCTAACAGGGAACAACAGGGAATAAACCACACGTAATGGGAAATAACAGGGAATAACCCACATGTAACAGGGAATAGTGTTGTGTGCCGTTTAGGGTGTTGTGCTTCTAACTGGAAGTCTGTGGTTGGAATTTGGAGTGGTTTCATCGTTGTGCCCTTGAGTGAGGCCCTTAACCCACAATTGCTCCACAGAATGCATGACCCTGTTTTCACAAATCTACCTTGTGTCTGTGGCATAAATAAATTTAAATAACCCACGCCTAACAGGGAGCAATCCACACACTGGGCAGGAACCAACAGCATATGGTAACTTCAACCTAACCCAACACAACCTGCATGTAGAGATGCACCATTCCACCACACTGAAACACAGTGACACACAGAACTCACACTCTCTGACTAGCAGGAGAGCCCCGCCTACTTCCCAGGAGAGCCACGCCCACTTCCCAGAGCGACAGGGGCGGGGCCAAAGGGGAGATTGGGGTAGCACTGGACCCCCCTGAAATCTGATTGGACACCCCAGGTGCCACCCCAGATGTTTGACTTTATGAAAATGTTTCAACATTTACAGACGATTGCAATTGATTGTTCAGGAAACACATTCATTGTCATAGTCTGTGGACCCCCTGAAATAGCCTTGGCCACCCTCATGCCACCCCAAGTATAAGTCTAGTTCCGGCACTGCCAGAAGAGCCACACCCACTTCCAGGGAGAACGTTTGTCAGGGCCAGGGCAGGCGGGCAGTGGGACACAGCGCACTGACCCACATCCTTTGTAGGCTTGAGGATGAGGAAGACAGAGGAAGGCTCGGTGTTTCTGTAAGGGCGCGCTCACTGACACAAAGTCCGCCTTTGTCCTCCTCCGAGGTGGGGGGTCGGGCTACGGCCATACTGATTTGACACTGCGGCTCCTTTTGTGGACCAAGTGTCCGATCGTCAATGGCCTCCCTGAGAGTCACTTGCCGGCAGACAGTGGGTCCCTCTTCAGAGGAGAAAGGAGAGCTTGTTCCAAGAAGATTTTAATGAAGGCTGGGGCACTGGGGGTGTATGGGGGGTAGGAGGGAGGGGCAGGAGAGCCATTATGGGCACACCATATACTGCCATCGAGGCGACACTGTCTTGGCTCACAACAATAGCTGAAATTCCTTAACGCCAAGGAATGGGAAGATCATAGTCTTGGGCGGGGGGGTGCTACCAGACCCTCAGATACCCCAACAGCAGCTGTATGCAGGGCAGCATCAACATCAACCACCTAGGGCAGCTTCTACCTAGCGGACACCGTGCAGGGGGATCTCTCTCAGGGTGACAGGACGAAGACCTGGACGTGCAAGAGGCTGCTCCTCTGACCAGCTCACAGCCCCGGCCTTCAAGCTTACACCCAAAGTGAAAAGTCCCCCCCCCCTCCCCAGAGTGGCTGTCCTCCCAAAGCTATCCCGTACCCTCTGAGCCACAGCCGTGGAAGTCACAATTAGAGTTCAGCGAGCTCCATCCAGGCCAGGACACCCTGGGAAGGGCCTGGAGGTCCAGGAAAAGGACTGAGTCAGGGGTGGAAAAGCCAGAGGATCCCCCCTAGATACGCACAGGCCAGGACACACTCACAAACTTATATCCTTTCAGCTTCATCCAAACAGCACTTAAAGTAAAAATCAGTGAAAAATAAACATGAGTTTGGCAAACCCAGTGGGTGGCTAAATGGCACATGACTGTTACCCATTTCATATGTTTGTTATTAGCCTTCTCTTCACGCTCGACCACATCGCCCAAGGACTACAACAGCAAGAAGCATTCCCACTATGAAAAAGACACAGTCCTATAAAAGCTACAGGGATCCTGATTCCTGCAAGTTAAATTCCCTGATGCTGTGTCTACAGTAATATTCCTCAATATCTGCCTCTGGCATGGTGTTCCTGGCTGGGATGCGGGATACAGGCTCCCTTAAGCATGACCCCCCGCCGCGGGACACACGGGGCACAGAGCCGTCCCGGATGGTAGGGGGGTGCCTGATGAGGGTGTTTATTCAACGCTGAGTGGAGCCACTCTGGGAGGTAAGGAGCCTCACGCCTACGGAATAAACCCCCAGGCGACCCGCCCGCAGCGAGCAGACGGCGCTCCCAGGAGAATTTGGAGCCGCGTTACCTACTGCTGTCCTACATGACCTCTGCATAGACTAAGTATGGGAAAAAAGAAGGATATTTAGAAAATATTTTTAGAGAACAAAGTACTTTAGAGGACAATTAAATACCGAATAAGATGAATATAAGCTATGCGCACACCTGCACCGCCTGTCCGGGCTCCGGCTCTAACTGCACCTCAAACAGCCCCGCAAGGTGCAAAACACCGTAAGAGACATGCGACTTTCAGGTCATGCCCGAGCTGTATTTCTGCAACTTAACTGCACAACTGGACTGCGTGGCCGGACATTTCTGTCACGATTAAACCAATTTGATGAAGACTTCTGCTCTTTGGCGATAGGCTACTGTGCCCAAGGATATATGCTAGTAGTTAAATAAAGTTTAAATCATAGAACAGCCTCGATTTAAAAGAAACGACAATGAAAATAACGGGACGATAGTAAGAAAGTGGCCGCATCTGCCGATTAATCGCGCCGCCCGCCGCAGCCGGTATTAATAAAGCGCCTCGGTTACACTGTTTCCGCGGCTCGGTATCGCACGTCCCCCCACGGTATCGCACGCGCGATCGCACGTCCCCCCACGGTATCGCACGCGCACACGTCCCCCATTACCCGCCGACGTACTGCCAACAGACGTACCCGTCACATCCCCTCCGCGTGTGCTGCACATCCCTGTCCCACCGTCTTCGGTATTCGGTGATATCAGGGTGATGGTATAATCCGCAGCGGGACACGCATCGCGGTTCCGTCCCGCGGATACGGGCCATGTGGGTATCCGAAGTATCCGCTCCCAGGAAGACATCTGCACCCAGGACACTGCTGCCTTGCGGACAGCGCTGCCCACGCACATCACATGCGGGCTCCGGAGTTCCTCCTCCGGCACAGGCTGGCCATGCGTCCGCCCGCCGCTATTCCTGTCCGGGACTGCGCCCTTTACTTTTACACGAGTAAAGCTGGTATAACTTTTACGTCCAGATTTCCTTTAAATTCCATATTTCATCCAGAAAGTCCCACCAAAGAAAAAGGAACAGACGCATGAAATCCTCCCCAATATGAGTGCCAAATCCATTTTATACATTGAAAAATCCGCGCGTAACAGCAGCTGCCCCCACAAGATCCCAACGTGGAAAACAGCTGCGGAGGTAAAACTGCAGGTTTCGGCGGCGGCAGGAATCCCCGCGGCTCCTTCGCGGGAGGCGCTGCCTCCCAGAGGCGGATACCCGGTCCGTGCGCTTCGGCCAGCCGAACTCGGCACTGAACCATCGCGCCCGCAAAGCTGCGATACTCCGGGGCTGCCGCACCTGACGCGTCGAAGCAAAGCATTGTGGGTGTTGGAGTTCCTGCTTAAGGGGGAACTCCCGAACCGCTGCCGTACCATAATACCGACTTTAAGCTGTACCAGAGCTTCATTCTCAGACTCTGTCATATACATATATTCTCTTGTAATTCAAATATATATTACATATAGATTATATGATAATATACTATACACTTGTAATAACTTATTACAGGTGTATAGTTGTATTGCGCAGTAGCTTTATGTAATTCAGTATGTAATAACGAATACAAATTCAGTACGAGGGGTAGCCTAAAGAACTCTGCTTTTGTACAAAGCTGTCTCCTTGCTCTGAAGCACCTTCGCTTACAGTTCCCAGCCTTAAAGTCTCACGCAGCCCCTTAAGGCTGTTTTTTTAATTTCGGTAGTCAGCACGTAAAGGTAAGACCGGAGCAAAATAGGAAGTGGAGCACTGGCAGGACAGAGCGGGTGTGCAGGGAAAACGGTGTGAAATGGAAGGGGGTGTGCTGGGAACTCCTAATCTCCTTCTCTATTCACTACCGAAAGGCCTGTACGCGTGTCTGGCCAAAATGAGAGGGCTGTGAACTGAAAGGAATAAGCGTGTGTGTGGGGACATATTTATATTACGTTGTGGGGACCCAATGTCCTCACAGTGTTATAAAAACCAGCTATTTTCTACCTTGTGGTCCCCATAAGGATAACCTCAATTTTATAAAAATCTGTGTCTGCAATCAAAAAAGTAAAAATGCCAAAACTATCATATTGTATTGTGTTACTTATGGTTAAGGTTAAGGCTGGGTAGGGGTTAAGGGTCTCATAGTTGGGATCAGGGTTATGCCCATAGGAATGAATGGAGTGTCCCCATAAAGATGGGGTATAGTGGTGCGCCGCTGTGTGTTCCCACTGCCCGGAGAGTGTGCTGCCCGTCAGTTACAGGTACTCCATCTCTTTCTGCCGTGTGGAGGAGAGGCTTTTTGCCACCGCGCACACATCGTGTTGCGTGACTGGAGACTCGGCCCCGGACAAAGACGCCGTTATCCATTCTTACTCCGGAGCTTCATGCCTGTCCCACATTCCACAGCTGCAAATCCTGCTGCCATTTTTATACACTTTGGAAAAAAGGAAAGTCAGTACAGTTATATATATATATATATATATATATGGGCCAATATTGAGTTAGAGCGGACACATTTTATTAGTTAATGAATACTGATGAGTTACAATAACTAAAGAAACTACAAACATACCTCACTTGTTATTGCACCTAATATTTTTTTAATTAAATCCGAATCATTGCTGACAATTATTTTATAATGAATGCAAGTGCCTAGACTACGCAAATGACTAGGCACACTTGTGATGTTTTTAGTGCAAAAAGAGTAACCGCCAGCAATGTGTGTACTCTGCCTTTCCGGCTGATTCTGCAGTGGTATTAATTACAGGAATTATCTTAATGCTTTGTTTGGAAAACACTGGGTTGTAATTTGATCGCTGTGCATTTGGTTGTAAACTGTAAAAAAATGCACAGCTATAAAAGCAGTGCGGCGTGTAACGTGGCTGCAGTTTGGTCTCGGAAAAGGACCTTTCGGTGAACCTTCTTGCGGTGCGTTATGGGAGGTCCGCGGTGGTGTGGTGCAGGTGTTTCCGTCGGCCCCGCCCACACACCTCTCCGGACTCTGCAGAACAGCTGCATTCCCCTGCCTGAGTAAATATTCAGCCGGTCCTTTCTTCTCTGAGGTCCTTGGTCAGTGATTTGCGTTTCTGCGGGACATTTGCTCTGTGTACCTACGTGCGTTACCTTGGCAATCTTAATAAAAGCCCTCCCAAACAATAACATATATTTAGATTATTATCGATAGTGCAAACACCTCCAGACCATTTACAATTGGCCCATTATTCACTAGATTATAAATACCGAGGAGAGAAACGGTTTCTTTTTTTCCTTTTTTTTGTGCAAGCCGACTCTATTCACAGAAAAAGAAAGAGCACCCGAGGATGATGTTGCTGGTTACAGGGCTCCGACAAAGCGCCCGCTTATGCGTCCCCCTGCGCTGTCTGCCCCGGGACTCCCCGGGTACAAGGCCCCATTCAGCAGCCGAGGAACAAACACTTCCTTATGTGTCTCTTAGTGGCTCAGGCCGGCACTGAGAGCCGGGCCCAGATGGGGCTCCGTAACAGGGCTGCAGATCACCACTATAAATCAGGCATTAAGTTCTTTCTTTGCATTATGTTGACATTGTATTTTTTTCCTGTACAATTACTAACATTCTAAGAAATAAAATGTTATTGAATTGTATAATTAATCAACACATGGGTTACTTTAAGGCAAGTTCTACTTCTGATGGTGGGAAGATTAAAAGAAACAAATTGCAGTTATTCTGTGTCTTTGAAGCCGATATTGCCTGGGAAACTTCAAAGGGAAAAAGGTTTTTGGGTGTCTAACCCATCGTCCGAAAGGGAAGTTATAGCACCCTGCTATAAAACCCCATAATTTCCTCTGCAAAAAGCCATGGGCATTTGGTCCCTGGTCAGGCCGTGACTCACTCCCGGGTGACGAGCGGCCTCGCAGTGCCAGTGCTGCTAAGCCGGGCGGCCCACTCCGACCGGTACACGGGCCGAGTGACATATGAATAGTGCATGTGTATTTCTGACCCAGGGCTTACAGATCCCATGAGAGGAGCCACTTAGTGAGGAAACCGCATAATCAATTAGTTTGCCGGAGTACAATAAACTTGTTATTCCTAACTTTATTTTGGGTAAATTACTTCCTTAGTGTTCAGTAAATCCCCCCCCCCCCGAAATGCAAGATGCACATGCACAAGTTTTAACGCTGATCAAAAGCACCAACTGATCAGTCCATTTTGGTTCTCTCTAGGGGGGGAGGGTTGGTGCTGTAAAATAAACATGAAATCTGTGATCACTCAGCGCTGGGGGTCAGCCCTCTGTGCAGGACTGTGTCTGCCAAAGTGTGAATCTGAAGTGTCCGTAAACGGATTGGCATGCGCGTGCAGGTGTCTCGGGAACTCTTACTTCATTTCAAAAATGTTTTAGAAATGGATTAAGAACTTTGCCTTCCAAATTAATATTCAGAAAAACTAACAAAAATCACAGCATGACGTTCAAGAAAGTGCAAAATCTTTAAAAGGGGGATAATTTCTAGTATTGATATTTGTATAAAATTGTGTACACATACACACACACACACATATATATATATATATATTTATATAGTCTTGTTATATAGTCAAGCTTGTAAATTGAGAGGTGGTGGCCAAGTGGTATGAGACTCGTCTTAGGGACCAAAACATCACCAGTTCAAATCCCATTGTGTCCCTGAACAAGACCCATAACGTCAAGTTCTTCCAGGGAGATTGTAATTCCCTGCAATGTAAGTTGCTCTGGATACGGGTGTCAGCTAAATGCCATAAATATATTCAAATCAGTCTGAGTGAATTAAGGCACCCTCTTTAACACGCCAGCTGACTGACAGCTCTGCCTGCCAATCACAGAAAAAGGGGGACAGCTATAGCTGTGACAACTTCTATATTTAGATAGATTCAGTTATGGTGTATTTGCTACATTAATGAATTACAAAACAAATACTTTTGAAGAGATATTAGTTTCAGGCATTTTTATGGAATTACATATATGCCATAGCTAAGACAGCGTCAATATGGTTCTTGCCGTCGACTGAACAATTAAGCCCTTCATGACCTGAAGGACATAAGTTTGTGGAGTTTATAAGACTGACGCATCACTCTTCTGCAGTGAAGCCAGGCTCTGTGGGCACAATGGCTGCCTTGTGCTTCCAGGGTTGATCCCAACCATGTGTGTATAGTTTCCATATTCTCCTCATGCTCGTGTGAGTTTCCTGCGGGTACTTGGCGGTCCTCCATCAACAGGTGGCCCAGGTAAACCGCTCATACGAAATTGCCCTTAGTGGGTACAGCACTAATAGGGACTGATGTCTCCGTGGGATGTCCACTTCCTCGTAACCTTTGTGCCATCAGACAGGCTTTAGTAGACCACTATCCTGCTAGCTGCATGATTGGTGAAAACAGATGGATGGCTCTTCACTTTGAGTGTAAATTAGGTATGGGGGGCTCAAATAAGCATCAAAACTGCTGGCAGCAGGTGGGTGGGGGCGCGCGGCAGGTCGTCTTGCGGTTAAGAGACTTCGATAAAAGATTTGGTGATGAAAGATAGCTATCCGGGATGGAATGTGGCCCTCGGAATTCTGGGAGTGCCGTGGAAACCATCTGGAGCACCAGTGGAGTTCTGGAAGCACATTGTTGCGTGTCTTGAGCAGAGTGCAGCCTGGATGTGGCTCCTGGACGACTGAGATGGGAAGCAGATGCAGTGGAATGCAGGCAGGAATGTCCATCCGCTCTGCAGCCGCTTGCGTGCGGCCTAGCAGCTACCCAGACGGCAGAGCACTGGGGGGGAATGGGCTCAGCATGTATTGGGGTATCTGTTCCTCAGCGCCGGGTTGGGGGGGGTCCATTTCCACTGCGCTACTGCATTGTTCATCAGCAAAGCATTGGGCAACCGGGGATCAGCAGAGAGCACCGCTCAGCTCCGGGGGGGGAGGGTGGGCTTATCGCAGGACGTCAGCATATGCGGAGGCTGCAGGATGCTGCAGCGCTGCCACGCTCCTGCAGGCACGTCGGCCCGCTTGCCAGCTTCCACCGCACCGCCGCATAAAGGCGCCATTGTTAAGTTGCGTGCGAAGCGGCAGCTATGGCCCCAGGCCACGCCCCCCTCTGTTAACCACAGACAGATTTTTTTCTCCTTTCTACACCTTACCCTCTCTTTGTTACAGGTAAACATTTGATGTCCGCACGCAATCCCTGGAAAGCCCTGTTACACTGACTCTCTCTCTCACACACAGACAGCTATTGACAATCAGCAGCCTGACACAGTACCTGCTGCTACCAACCAGCTACTGACTCCTAAGCGCAAGGTCCCTCCCAGCAGCAAGCTGCTTTCAAGGCATCTTTCAGATACGATACACCTCCACACTCTCTCCCAGCGCTGACCCGGTTCTGCCCTCGGCCCAGCATCACCACACCTCCACACTCTCTCCCAGCACCGACCTAGTTCTGCTCTCGGCCCAGCATCCCCACACCTCCACACTCTCTCCCAGTGCTGACCCGGTTCTGCTCTCGGCCCAGCATCCCCACACCTACACTCTCTCCCAGTGCTGACCTGGTTCTGCTCTCGGCCCAGCATCCCCACACCTCCACACTCTCTCCCAGCACCGACCCGGTTCTGCTCTCGGCCCAGCATCCCCACACCTCTACGCTCTTTCCCAGTGCTGACCCGGTTCTGCTCTCGGCCCAGCATCACCACCCCTCCACACTCTCTCCCAGCGCCGACCCGGTTCTGCCCTCGGCCCAGCATCACCACCCCT
>JAODKM010000088.1:3574722-3594248 GCA_026780845.1 Petrocephalus sullivani
GAATAGAGGGAGAGTGGGGCCTTTGGGAGAAGGGAGGGAGGGAAGGAAGGGGGAATAGAGGGAGAGTGGGGCCTTTGATGGAGCCTTAAACAAAAAAGCCTATTTAAAGTTGCATGAAAGTGTTTTTTATTAACAATCATAAACAAAGAGCAGAAGCTGGTAAAGGGACGCATGATTCCAGCTCTCCAATCACAGGAAAATGGCACCCAGGGGTCCAGCCTGACACCGTGCTCCCACCCAAACGAGGGCACCTGGGGAGTCGTGCCATTTGAAAGAAACACCCCCCCCCCTCCATGACTCCCAGCTCTTAAAGGATGAGCCAAAGGGCACAGAGGAGCCTGGCCCGGGTTTATGGGGCAGGACTAAACACGAGGGATACGGAATGTCCAACTGTGCCTGCGTGTCTCCGTGTGCATATGCGTGTCTCTGTAGCATGTGTCTGTGTGTGTCTGCATGTCCCTGTAGTACGTGTCTGCGTGTCTCCGTAGGTGTATCTGCGTGTCTCTGTAGTGTGTCTGCGTGTCTCCATGTGCGTCTGCATGTCTCTGTAGCATGTGTCTGTGTGTGTCTGCATGTCCCTGTAGTATGTGTCTGCGTGTCTCCGTGGGTGTATCTGCGTGTCTCTGTAGTGTGTCTGTGTGTCTCCGTGTGCGTCTGCATGTGTCTGCGTGTCTCTGTAGTGTGTGTCTGCGTGTCTCTGTAGTGTGTGTCTGCGTGTCTCTGTAGTATGTGTCTGCGTGTCTCTGTAGTATGTCTCTGTAGTATGTGTCTGTGTGTGTCTGCGTGTCTCTGTAGTGTGTCTGCGTGTCTCTGTAGTATGTGTCTGTCTGCGTGTCTCTGTAGTATGTGTCTGTGTGTGTCTGCGTGTCTCTGTAGTATGTGTCTGTATCTGCGTGTGTCTGTGTGCGTCTGCGTGTCTCTGTAGTATGCGTCTGCATGTCTCCGCGTGCCTGTGCACATCCTCCTCCCCCCAGCCCAGACACCCTCCACCTGGGCGAGTTGCGAGGGGCCCGGCTGTGTGACAGATGGCCATTATTAAACCCATCTGAAGGAGCAGCTTTGATCAGCGGCGGCCGGGGCACTGGTGATGGAGTGCCGATAGCTGCTGGGCGCAACTGGTACCCTCTGATTTTTTATTCCAGCTTAATGGGCCCAGCCAGGCCCACTACATGTGCGCACTCGCGGTGACCACAGGGGCATGCCAGGTCGAGACTTGTCACTGCTGGGGGAGGGGCTTTTAAATGCCACGGTCCAATCAGTTCCTGGCCCAAGCTTGTAGCTAAAGAGAGGTCTATCCATCTGTCTCTCTCTCTGTGCGTTTCTATGTCTGCTGATGGCCCAGAAGCACATCTCACCAGGTCACCAAACTAGGGGCTGCACACCCTGGGGGGGCATGGATGTACCGTGGGGGGGGGGGGTGTCATGATGGGTGACCAGTGCCATCATGCAAACTGTAACTAAAACTATTTCTCAAAAAGATTTTTCACAGAGGAAACAAGAACAGAATAAAATATAAATGAATATAGGCCCACATAAATTATTGGAGAGTCCCTAATCTATCTGTGAGTGTTGGGTGGGGGGGGGCGGTGCAGCTCCTTCTGTTAATACAGAAAGGTGAGAGAGTGGCTGGGACAGGAGGGAACTAGACTGGAAATCATACAGTTCGCTCCAGCACCCTATGTTACCAACTGGCTGAGCCACAGAGGGATGCCATTACAGAGCCATGCCAAGGTCATTACCCCCCCCACACACACACACACACACACAGGCACAGTCCTGACGGGGGCAGGTAGTGCACAAGCCCGTTTCCATTCACACAGGAGGCAAGCGCAGGACCTGCCAGCTTGCAAAGCAGGTTGGTCTTACTGGCTAAAATGCAAATTATGCAGCACAGACCATAAAAATTAGCAGACCTCTGGAGCAGCACAGTGATTTGACTTTTTTTCATTCTACTATCACTAAAACTCTACAAGCCGGAACCCTGTTTCTTCCCAAACCGGAGAAGAAAGATCACTAGTGTGAGTGAATAGCACCTTAATACTCTCACGCACAGCAATACTGATGTCTTGTGTCTGACAGCTAATTAAATCCTCAGCCAAATCGGCGGCTGTTTTGTTAAGCGTGTTTGCGGCTGGTCCATCACATCTTGTTTCCATGACAGACTGAGTGTAAATCCATCCTTAGAGAGACACCTGGGAATGCATCAGTACCTCAAACCGGTGCTTTGAACACCAAGGGAAGTTTGGCGCCGGGTCATTAAGCTACAAGGTGGGAAAGCCTCTTAACGGGAGGGAGAATCAATTAGTGCCAAAGCACACACAAGCCAATGAAGTAAAGAGACCTGCAAAGAGAGGCGATTTTAAGGAGAGTACAGACAAGGGGAGGAGGAAAGAGGGGAGAGTACAGAGAAGGGAGGAGGAAAGAGGGGAGAGGGGAGAGTACAGACAAGGGGAGGAGGAAAGAGGGGAGAGGGGAGAGGACAGAGAAGGGGAGGAGGAAAGAGCAAAAGGGACAGAGGAAGAGACAGAAGGAAATGCAGAGGGTGGGGCAGAACCAGAGGGCAGCAAGGCGGCGTGGGCGGCACCGGTGCTCACCGGGGATGTTGTGGACGGTGATGGCCAGAATCAGCAGCAGGACGCGTCGCCAGCTGCTGGCCGCCCTGCCCGGCAGCTCGCGCTCCCGCCGGCCGGAGGCCGTGTCCGACTCCCCCGTCGCGCTGACCTGGGGAGCTCTGCGCCGCTGGTACACATCCCCGTTCTCCAGCTTATCTGTGGGGGAGGGTCCGGGGCAGCACTCAGACAAAGGTCATGGCACACACCAAACCAGAAGCTTCAGAGCAATGCCCGACTGATGCGGGAAGCTATCGACATCACGAGCCACAGGGCGATAACTAAACATGGGGATCTTAAAGCTAACACCTCCCCGACATGGGCTGGGCAGCCTGTCCCAGGCGACGGGACAGAACCTTCCTCTTTCACACCACTCCAACTCCTACTGGCAGAACTCCACCCCAGCGATCTGCGAAGGAAGCTGCTATCAACACCACATGATGCCTACAGCCAGGACCACAGCCAGGTTCTTCATGATGATTAACGTCAGCCCAACATCTTATGATAACCCCTAATGTGGAAAGAGCTATAGACGCTCTATAGGTCTTGACAAAGACCCCATGATGCAGAGGCTGATGATGGGTATGATCTGGGGAAATGGGGAGGGGCAGAGGGTAACTTGGGGAAGTAACTGGGAGTGAACTGGATGGAGAGTGGAGGTGGGACCTCATAAATCCCAAGCCATCACAGAGGAACAGGGGGCTCCTTCACCCCCTCGACCTCCTGTACCTCCTCACCTCCAAGCAACACCACTAATGCAATCTACCAACATCAATCTTGCCTTCATTACATTTATCCATCAGATCAGGAAATAAATGAAACACTCTCACAGGAAGCCACCAACAAGTGGCCTCTTACCTGATTGCCCCTGTGTCTGTGTACTTCTGACAGTGTGGGAGGAAAACAACTTACAAAAGACTCACAGTCTGTCTGTTGCTCTCAACTGACACATCCTATAGGGTTCAAACTGCTTTAAAGGCCAAACCACCCAGCCTTCCTCATTCTCCTCTTCCTCAATGCTGCTCCTCACTCAGTAGATTGACAATGTGTCATTTAGACAGAGTTTTCCCACCTACCCCGGCCAGTCTAGCTCAGGACAGTCTGACACCCTACAGGACCGAGCCAGCCCAGGACAGTCTGACACCCTACAGGACCGAGCCAGCCCAGGACAGTCTGACACCCTACAGGACCGAGCCAGCCTTTGTCTGGGAAAACGTGCCGGAGCCCCATGTATCGGCTCAGCCCGGCCTCAAACGCCCTGCAAAGACACTTCAGCTCCACTAACACACTGCGACCGCTTCTGAGGCAGTCTGAAGAGGGCGGCAGCGACTGGTGTGTGACACTCATCTCCTATGGCCCTCATGCTCCTTCCATTCAGCCATGGACAGGGGGCTAACCCTCTCTTCAGGGGGGCACACGCTCAGCCAAATCTCTTCTGTACTGATCTTACCTAATTAAACAGCCCAACTTTACCATCTGCACCTGTGTGCACCTTGTATTTCACCAAGTGCCAAAATGGGTCGCCAGGGAACGAGAGCTCTGACCACCCCACCCCCCCAGCCCAGCTCCCGCTGTGTGACATGGTGTGTCCCAACGGTGGTCAGTGGTCTGGCAGAGTTCATTTAATGCAGGAGCACACAGTGAGCTAAACCATTGTCGGGGGTGGGTTTATTTATAAAAAAAAAAAGAAAGAAATGCTGCATATCAAATGGATTTTTTGTTATAGTCATGTTCAAATAAAGCAAAACAAAGGTCTGAAATGGAATTTACCTGGAAATAATTGCAAGAGAGTGTGATGGTACACAGAGTACTTTGGATTCTGTATTCTGATTTTTAAATCAGTCGAGATACATTTCAGTCTCCTTTCAAATGCAAATCCCCCATCCGACCAGGATGGAGAGAAAGCAGAGGTTAGTTTCAGAGTGTGGGGTGTACTGGCCACTACAGGTCCTCATTAATGAGCTGCACAGCATGTAGGCATACAGAGTGGGAGCTGGGTCCCATGTCACCATCCACCTTCCACCTTCCACCTGGTTTGCCTTCATCTTAAAGGCCATTGCTCAGGCTACAAATGAAAGGTACTGCATAATAAGTGGTGAATAATCTTTTCTGTGGCTGTTTATCGGGTACTGGTTCACAGACAGTCTGCAGCTTTTCCCAGAATGCACTGGGACAGAGATGTGGGATGCCAGTCCATCACAGAGCAGGCACACAGACACAAACAAGCATACAAAGAATCACACAATACGGCCAGCTTAAGCACACCCATTCACCCGGCTGCAGAAAACGACAGTAGGACGCTGGGCCTGTGATGGGAAGGGCACTGGTTCAAATCCCAGTGTCGACGGGGTGGCTGTGGTGTTGGGCCCTGAGCAAGGCCCCTAGCCCCACATCACCTGAATCCTGTCTCCACCCTCTGAGTGCTGTATGGATTCCATTCATGTTCTCCAGCTCGCCCAGCAGTCCAGACACACTATCAACCCAACTAGTATCTGTAAAGTCGTCCGTGTTGTGCGAGTACATTCACCTTGTGATAGCCTGGCAGTGGTGAGTATGACCCTGCACCAAGATAATCACAGAAAATAGAGGGAGAATAATATTAACTACCATCATTAATGCTTTATTAATTGCTCTCCTAACCATCCATAAAAGAGGGGATGGAACAAGACATGGTGTTAGGGTTAGGGTCAGGGAAAAATGCCCCCAGAATGCACGAGGCTGAGGGCAGTGAGCCGATCCCTGGGAGGTGGCTAGCAGGCCGGCGGGGGGGGGAAGACATGGGGGGGGGGAGGGGGAGGCAGAATTTGCAGGTTCCGACTGAAAAAGGAACGAAAAATTCTTTGATCCTTTCAGCAAGGAATTCACTCTGGAAGGGGGGTGGACATAAACGCTGAGTAATAAGCCGGAACACATGAATGGGGTCACTGTGGCACATCCACTTTCGGGAGAAAGGCCTTGAAAGGGACATCTGGGGACCTGCCAGAAGGAGGGCCAGTGTGGACTCTAATGTACAACCCCCCCCACCCCCCAATGCCCCGACGTTGCTTTATGTACAGGCTTTTTTAAAAGACCTTCATTCAGAATATTTTTTTTCCTTTGCAGAAGCTCACTGCTGTATGCCACTTGGAAGTAGCAGCAGTACTCATCTGTTCCTCATTCATGGGAACATAAAATTTCACCGTGGTTTTTTCATTTTACTGATGGCACAAACTCCTAGAAATAACCTAGGCCGGCAAGCCGCTTTTGCCCGGGTCCATTGCGGACCAGGCTGGGCATCACCAGCAGGAACCCGCAGACCCTGGTGAGCCTAGAACCCCTGGCCCACAACATGTCCCCGACCATTTCACTGCATCTGGTCTTTGTCTACCAGTCACAAGAATCGCTGTCCTGTGTGTCAGGGTCTGTCTGACTCTTTTTTACTAATATCACCTTACAGGGGAAAAGCGTGTTCTGACAGGGATTAATGGTTAATACTCACCAGTCACCCACTGGAATACAGTTAGCCACATTCCCAAGCTCGCACACCAGTCACCCACTGGAATACAGTTAGCCACATTCCCAAGCTTGCACACCAGTCACCCACTGGAATACAGTTAGCCACATTCCCAAGCTCGCACACCAATCACCCACTGGAATACAGTTAGCCACATTCCTGAGCTCTCACACCAGTCACCCACTGGAAACCAGTTAGCCACATTCCAGAGCTCTCACACCAGTCACCCACTGGAACCCAGTTAGCCACATTCTTGAGCTCTCACACCAGTCACCCACTGGAATCCAGTTAGTCACATTCCCAAGCTCTTACACCAGTCACCCACTGGAACACAGTTAGCCACATCCTTGAGCTCTCACACCAGTCAGCCACTGGAATCCAGTTAGCCAGATAAGTGCAAATCACCCCCGATGATTAGTTCGCCCAGTTGATGCTGTGAACAAGACGGTACAATGTGGATAACGGTCCGAGTTGAGGGAATCTAACCTGGTTATTATAACCAGGTTTTATCGCCTGATCTTCCGTGATCTTCGAATCCTTGTGTGACCCTGAGGGGGCGGAACTCATCCCCTGCGGCTGGCATTTCCAGCCTCCCATGTGTGCAGCCCTCATCCAGTAACCACATGTCCAGCATGGCCCCATGCTAGCAGTGGCAGGTGTCAGCATGACAAACACAGAAATGCTGATTAGGTAGATGCCCAATCAGCTGGGAGCTGGTCTTCGCGTCCTGAAATCTCTATGCAGCTAGGTGACCATTAATCAGCCACCGTGAGACACTCAGGCCTCTAGTCTGTTCATCTGTACTCTGCGCTGTCAGTTCCCCACTCCCCAAGGTCCATTGTTAGGAGTCTGTCAAGACGACATGGCCAAGTGGCAATCCCACTGCTCAGAGTTTGGTCTCTAATGTCCAGGCATCAGTGTGCCAGGTAGGCTGAGGCTGTGCAGGTACCACCCCCAAGAGAGGCGGCCCGGCCAATGGTGTCCCATCCTCTGCTCATACTCACTGGAGGATATTTATGCCTCAGGTACCACCCCCAAGAGAGGCGGCCCGGCCAATGGTGTCCCATCCTCTGCTCATACTCACTGGAGGATATTTATGCCTCAGGTACCACCCCCAAGAGAGGCAGCCCAGCCAATGGTGTCCCATCCTCAAGCCTCATGTTTATGCACCTGTAGTTCAACAAGTAGAACATGGGTTCAAATCCCAGGGAGCACCTGTAAATTATAACCGTTCCCTCTACTGTAAGTCACTTTGGACAAAGATCTTTAGATAAATGCCTGGATGCAAATTTAAGGTCCGGAGAGGGTGAGGGATCCAGGTGCTGCCCATGGTGCTGCCTTGGTCTCGTTAGATTTCCCACAGTGAGACATACGGTACCTTCATGGCACTGAGCCTCCGTCGCCATGATGACTGGTCACCAGCATTGGGCCTTCAGATGCCCAGCTGGCCCAGAGCAACAATGCATTTCCTGTGTTATCAGAAGGCCCAGAGCAACAGCAACAACACCAAATGGCAGACCACGATCCCACAGCGTGGCGTGGTTATTAATTGTGTATTTTATTTTACGTATGTTAACTTACCACATTTTAATATTTAGATTTATTTATTGAGCAGACACTTATCTTAGGTGACATACAATTGAGTTCCTTGGTCTAACAGAGAAACCTCTCGGCCAACCATGAGATTGGAACCAGTGAATTTCTGAGTCTTTAACCTGCTGAGCCATACTGTGCCCCCACCCACCCCACCCCCGGAAGTTAATGTCAGCTCTATTCCCAAGGTTATTCTCCAGTTAAATATTTGGTGATACTTGGTATAAAAATGACTCCCACCACTGGGTGGGATATGACTGGCGCAGCGGCAGAACCTGGTATGGGGGCTGCTCACCTTGTCCAGGGATCCCACTCTAACTGGGGCGCCCATCAAAGCTTTCGCCCAGCTGGGCTTAAATACCAGCCTGAAAGAGGAAAATCAGCTGCGCGATGTCACCCGTGGATAATTACCGTCACTAATTAAGCCATTCACTTAAGAAGGTCACAAAGTCAGGCCAGACAGGATTTACGGCTGAATTATTTAGGGGCTGCTGGCCAGAGGGAGGTTTAATGAGGCCCATCACAATTGCCACCCTCACCCTATCCCCAGAACTTTTTACGGTCGACATCACTGAGCATGTCAGCTTAGCTAAACCTTTAGTTTCAGACCAGCTTTTTAAAAATACAGATGCGATGCCTTTCTAGAGGTAACAGCTGTGAACAGACAGAGGCCAATAGCAGCACCCCAAAAAGCTCGCACCCCACTGGCTGCCTTGGTCACTTTGGCGTGTCATATGTGACATGAAGCCACGCCCCCTTTCTTTTAGGGTAGTTAGACTCAGTTTGATTATGATTTAGATCAGAATAATGCAACGGTTATAAACTGGAATTTAATTATGTGATAAACTATCCAGAGGATGTTATATCTGTTTAGTTCATGCATTTAAATGGTTTTCCCTGCCGTTTCTGTAGGGTTATAGGTAGAGATCCATAACTGCCATGACAGCAGGAACCTTAAAACGTAACCAGGTCAAAACCAGGGCTTCTGACTGTGGTACCTGCAGCAGGAGGGGGTCCGCACTGGGGAGTGGTCTTACAAACGTGACACTGTTGGGTGTAAATGCACGTGTTCTCTGCCCAGGCCGGGCTCCAACAGGAGAGGGTCAGGGTCAGGGTCTGCCCAGGCCGGGCTCCAACAGGAGAGGGTCAGGGTCAGGGTCAGGGTTAGGGTCAGGGTCTGCCCAGGCCGGGCTCCAACAGGAGAGGGTCAGGGTCAGGGTCAGGGTCAGGGTTAGGGTCAGGGTTAGGGTCTGCCTAGGCCGGGCTCCAACAGGAGAGGGTCAGGGTCAGGGTTAGGGTCAGGGTCAGGGTCTGCCTAGGCCGGGCTCCAACAGGAGAGGGTCAGGGTCAGGGTCATCTCCATCAGGAGAGGATGTCCTCTGTGCAGCTGTGCTCCGCAAATGACCGCTAGGGCAGCTGAATGGACCAGCCATGTGCAGTTGACACGCCACCCCACTGCATGTTTGTGTACTTGCAGTGCGCCACACTGGACAGGAGGAGGCGACAAGCAGGGCAGACATGGTGGTCATTTGGGCCCGGCACACCCGCTCTCCTCATAACACACCGTAGACTCAGATTCACTGATTCACCATAAATAATTCCAGTTATTGAAGAATGGGCACTCAGTTTGGCCTTTGCTTACGCACGACATCTGGGAGACGGCGCCAGGGGGCTGCGTTTCCGTGGAGAGGACCCCACACCTTGTCTCACGTTTCGCAGGCTCCCTGACAATCTGCCAGCCACCCTCACCAATCCCTGACTTTCCTAAACTGTGCTCTAAATCACACTGCGCATATTCACCCGCACCGTACTGCTTATAACTGTATTATAAGTTACAGCTGAGCTGGAAGAGTATCTTAATTTATGCATCTATCTTCAAGCCGTTTACCCTGGTCAGGGTCTTGGGAAAACCTGGAGCCAATACCAAGCAGCATACCCCACCCTGGACAGGGTGCCAGTCCATCACAGGGCACATACACAGACGTACCCCCGCACACGCACACACTCAGCCTGTCTTGTTACGTGAGCGGACACCCAGGGAACACAAACAGCAAGATCATGTGGACTCACAGACAGAAGAATGACTCGATTTGAACCCCCAACCTCGCATGTGTGGGACATGAGGCTGTCATACCGAGACTCATCAGAACTGCAGTCACCCGTGCGGCTGTCTGAACGTATCCCGATCTCACACTCGGACACCAAACCAACCGCATCAGCGGAGGACGAGTGACTGAACAGAGAGGCGGCGTGCCGTCCAATCATATACCACACATCAGCGGAGGACGAGTGACTGATCAGAGAGGCGGCGTGCCGTGCAATCAGATACCACACATCAGCGGAGGACGAGTGACTGGTCAGAGAGGCGGCGTGCCGTGCAATCATATACCACACATCAGCGGAGGACGAGTGACTGGTCAGAGAGGCGGCGTGCCGTCCAATCATATACCACACATCAGCGGAGGACGAGCGACTGGTCAGAGAGGTGGCGTGCCGTCCAATCATATACCACACATCAGCGGAGGACGAGCGACTGGTCAGAGAGGCGGCGTGCCGTCCAATCATATACCACACATTAGCTGAGTCTGCGGCCAGCGGTTCCAGTGATGGCTTAGGAAAGCGAATCATCAGGCCCGCAGCCCGAAGCAGGAAGCAGGACAGAATGACGAGAGGGGTGGGGGCCGACAAGGACCCGAAAGGAGCGAGGAAAAATCTGCAGTGGCGGAAGGCAGAGGTATCTCCCAGATGTGCATCATGGGTAAATAAATCTGGCAAACTAAGGTGGAAATTAGCAGGAGAGCATTTTAAACTGGATTTGAGAAAGCACATCTTCATAGAGCATGTAGTGAGAGTATGGAATAGTCTTCCTGTTAGTGTAGCGTAAGCTAAAAGCACGGCTTCCTTTACATCAGAGCTAGATTTCAACAACTCAGCTATTAGGTGAATTCTCCTTAAACAAGCTCGATGGACCGAATGGCCTCCTCTCGTTTGTAAATTTCTTATGTTCTTATGTCCTAATCTGAGAATGGGAAAAGGGTGCCAGGGAAACCCCCCCCCCCCAAAAAAAAATGAGTGACGAAGGCCGCATCTTAGCTTCTCTGCCAAACAGGAAGCAGGGGCCACGGGCAACTGCCTCCTGGCCCGGGGGTCGGCCTCGCACCCCACGCCAGCTCTCAGGAGGGGCAGCGGAAGATGAAGGCCGGCTCAGGAAAAATCAGGGGGGCCCCCGCTGTTTTCAGGGTCCCAGTCGACTCCGGATACAGAAGTTACTCTGACTTCCTTAGCAGACACTTTTAACCAAAATGAAAAACAAATGAGGGCCAGGCAGCACCTAGAGCAGTTGGGTTTAAGGGCCCAGAGGAAACATAACTCCGCCCACTTTGGGATTCGAACTGACGCCCTTCTGATAACACAGCATCTAAGCCTGCTGAGCCAGACACCAGCTTACTCACCCACATTTACTTTCCAATTAACCAGGCTCTTCAAAATACTTGTGAATGAGAGACTGGTATAAGAGGAAAAAACAAGTATTGCTTTTTAAACGATAAAAGGAGAAAAAAGGAAGAACCATCTCCCCACATTTATGCACTCAGTGTGCAGCCTGGGCAGAAAGTGCAGGATGTGAACAAATATTACGGGGCTTGGAATAACCAGCACTGGCATCTGTATGAAGTATTAAATAGATTCATATTTTAATTATAAATGTTTAAGGAGCGTATTTGCACGACAAAATAACAGCCTCCAAGGCAAGCTCTCAAGAAACATGGAGTCAAAATTCAATCAGCACCTGTCAGACCTCATTAACTAATTAACAGCTCAGGCAGAATTAAACACTATGCCTCCAGGAGCAGGGGGAAGGAAAGCCGGCCTGTATTAATCAAACGCTAACGGCATGCGACAATGCGGCAGATTAGTGGGCGGGGCAAAAGCTAACTACTGCCGCAAGCAGGAATGTGTGAAGAGCTTAGTCACTCAGCATCCAAGCAAAGATCTGCCCCTCAACACTGAAGCAGGCAGCTTTAAAGATCTTCTGAGGGCAGGAAGGAAACACTGCAGTGTGCGACACACACACACACACACACACACACACACACACACACACACACACACACACACACACAAACACAGGCCACTTTCAGAAGTACCGCTCCTCAGAGGAGCATTAGCCCTGAAATGGGGAAACACTCACAGCCTGAGAGGGCTACAATAAAGTGTGAAATCACTGTGATTCAACAGCAGGCCAGGACAAGAGGGAAATTGGACAGGAAGACAGCCATCAATGTACAGGAAGAGCTGGGGGGGGGTGTTAGTGGCTGTATCAATGATGTTTTTTTTAACACCATCTCAGACAGCATGAGGAAGGTGTGGCCAATGGGGATGGGGCGGGGCTTGTGGGTATATGACAGAGGCTTGCCTGTGCCGAATCCTGCTCTACCTATCCTAATGGAGAGCTCCTGGGTGTCAGTCTGGTCCACAGGGTCTTCCTGCTTCTCCTTTGGCAGCTTAGGTTCCAGGGGGAGGGCCAAGGCCAGGTGTGGGTCTTCTGCAACTCCCTGTGGGAAGAGGTCTGGTCAGCGGGGAGGCCTGGCTGCGGGCAGCAACAGGAAGCAGGCTGGTAAGCAAAACCAGAAGTGGCCCTTCATACCCTTCTACAAAAAACTCTGAATTCTTTCCATAAGATCTCCAGCAGCATCAGTGGGAAGTCCCTAAAATCCCACCCATCTTCCAACCACTTAACCTGGTGAGGACTGCAACGAGCCTGGACCTGTCCCAGGCAGCACAGGACTGGGGGACACCCAGTACTGGGCACCACACCATCACACAGCACAGGCTCACACTCAGTCACTAAGACCGTCCCTAAGTTAGACGTATAAATCCCACTTTCCAATAAATGATCTAGTCAAGTATTTTTAATTTGTCAGAATTCACAGTAAATAGATCGATATTCTAAAAAATGAAATGACCTTTAATTATTAAATATCAAGTGCAAATAAGCCTTGTGTAGAAAGGACAGCTGACTGCAACGTTAATCAATGTACTCGGGCACGCCGACCGCGCTTGTCTAATACAAGTTCGTTCCTCGCCGAGCACAGACGATTAACGTGCATCCTGCCACAAGTGATTAAAACACACATGGAGATCAGCAGGGAAGGCCAAAAAGCTAATGGCGCGAACTCTGATTTACAGACGCTTCCCCACAAATCATTTCATTTGACATGCTTCAATTTTCACTCGTACTTGACTAGTCATTTTCAGTCCGGCAACTGTTCGGTTTCATTTTACTCAAATTTGGTTTTAATTCTTCTCTCAGGCCTACAAACTATATTTAGTGTTTTTTTTTTTATTTAGTGATTTAATTTGAATCCTATCATTTCATCACAGACTAATTCAGCCGTACAGGTTACCATGGTTACAAACTTTTCTTAACCTCCCAGGCAAATGATTTTATTTTTATGACTGTCACATTTCGAATCCAAGCGTACCTTCTCCACCCCTAACCCTAATAATATCTTGCTCGCTGGTAGACATGACTAACATGGTGACACCTTACAGGTCAGCTGAACACCGTCGCAGTCAGTCTGGATAAAATACGGCTGACTTCCATAAACATAAACGGCGCCTGATTTCAGTAAATGCTGGAGCCCTCTCAGCCTGCTCAGCTTTAATGAAATGATGCGGCTACTCGGCCAAACGCGGGATTCGAGCCGGCAACCTTCTGATCACAGGTATGGAGGCCTAAGCCACCCCCCGCCGACCTGCCCCCTCCCAGCCATCGCACACCAGTCCACTTCTGCGAGACGGTCGCCCCCTTTCATCTGACCTTGTCGTTTCCGCTTAGTCCCATCAGACCTGGAGAAGCAGCGGCAGTTCATCTTTATGAAAGCCGCTATTCACTGGGGGGGAAACATACTGTTCTTGGGTAATTATTGCCAGGGGCGAGTTTGTTGTTTCTGAGGCTTTCGCTCCCCCCCCCCCCAAGGAGTTTTGGTCAGCTCAGGCACATCTCTTCGAAACCCTCCCTCTTCGCGGTGCTCTTGGGATATGATCGCTTAGTGGTTGCATGTATCATTCACCAGCAAGTAGAATTAGTTGATTGCGTCTAGCTAGCCGATTAGCAGAACAAGCTGAAAAGTCTCATAATTAAGTCATTATTGGCACAGGTGAAATGCAATAGAGGCTTATGAGAAATCATTATTAGGCTTGACTTAGGGACTCAGGCCCAGGCGGCGCTGACCAATGGTTCCTCCCCTTTTCCTAGTGCCTGAGAACCCCACTACCCACCAGCAGAATCAGCAGCTCCTGAGGAACAGTGGATGCCTTCAGTACCTATACACTGATGCTAATGAACCATCTGAACCCCGGGGTGTAATGAAAGGCGACATTCGCCACTGTCCTCCTAGGCCATGATTAGATACACACACAGTCATATAATTAACATCTGAAGAGCTGACCTCCTCTCAGCCCTGTCCTAACCACCCCCACCCATCCACCGCTGGAAGAGGATAATGAGATAGAGAAAGCCAAACAGGTTTGTGGCATGCTCTGAGGTCCCACTTGTTATGATAAACTCATTACAAGACGACGATACCCCATGAATGTTACTGAATACTTTACCTGCTATAAGGCCAGCAGACTCTGCATTGAGTTGGTCATGTCATTCTCCCTAGTTCCTACAAGTTCAGTGACTGGGCACCATAATTAAAACCAACTAGGGCTTCTAGGGAACATTGCTTGTCAAAGGCAGGTAAAAGTGGGCAGACACCCCCCCCCCCCCCAAATATATATATATACATACACACACTCACACATATATATAATATACAGCTGCAGAACTAGATGTTCTAGATCAAGTTCAGTTATTAAATAAGATATCCAACCCCACCCCCCACACCTTGCAGGCAGAATGTCATTATCAAAGACTATAGGCTGTTAAGCTAACGATCTCGCTGTAAAAACAGCCTGCCACCCTGGCTAGAATGTTGGGTTTTTCATTCAGTCTCTCCTTGACTTTCCCGGGCAGACAGAGTGCTGTTTAATGACATCACTGCAAGCCGCCTGAGTCACCCACAGCCTCCTTCAACTTCACTAAAGTCTAGGTAGCACCACTCACCGCTCCTGCTATGAACGGTATGTTGTCCTATGCTGTCCTCAAGTGGCCCCGGGGGGGGGGTAGGGACACTCAACCATGCTGGTGACTGCTTTGTGAAGCATCAATGCCATTTGTGTTGAGCTCTTTAGCATCTCTAGACTAAATAAGGAACATCAACAGGATGTCCATGGGGGTCAAAGACCCCAATATGGCTAAGAAACAGCTCCCCAAGCATCAATAAATCACAGGCCTGCACCTCCTCAGGTAGCACCCCGCTGGCAGGTCCAAAGCACCAAAGCATATATTCCAAAAGTCGAAGGACTGAAAGTAGACAAAGGATTGTATGACAATAGTGAAACATCCCATCCTTCATCCGTTACATGGGAAGCCTCTCCTACCTCCTCGTCTTGTTCTGCTGCCTTTTCCTGCCATTCTGCTTCTCCACTAGGTTACATCCCACAAGAAGTACTACGCTTCATCTGAGAGGAAAAGAGCAGGGCCAAGAAGCCAGATTAAATCCTTTTGGGACAACTTCCCATGGATTGAGGTAGCCGTTAACTCCAGAACTTTTAAATAGCACTAAACCAGCTGCAGTGAGTAAGATGGACTTTTCTGCAATTCATGCCCCAACCTGAACCCTCAGTGCCTGCAGAGACACGTCAAGCCCTGTGATGCCACGGAGAGCCCGGGCACAGCAGTCACTGGCTATCTGCCAGGCGGCGCCCCCAAATCTGGCCTCCTGTACCAGCATCACATTTCATTTCGATGTTCACTGTCCTCCCCGATGTCTCGCAGCATGTGCTGGAGAGCACCAGCAGGCAGCTTACTCTGATGGCCTCACAAAACTTCTGACATTTCTATTAATTTTTTCAGTGCTTCATGTTTTTGGATTTAGATTACAAACAGATTTGCCTTCCTGAATTAATACAAATGTGTGAAGACGCAGGGTACAACTTACCCAATGGTAATGGGATACCCTGGGTTTAGGAACATCAGAATGTTTTCCGTTTATATTGGAACAAACAGCCACCAGAGCTACACCGCCCCCTAATGGTGGGCAGTGTTAATGAACGATGGCTCCTCATTACTAACCAACAGTCTCTCTGTGTGTGACTCCAGGGACTGCAACAGAGCGGCAGGGATATAGAATAAAGAATAAGGATGGTACTACTGGGAAAACAAGACCGTTGATTCAGACAATTGCAGTCAAGAAATGAAGTAAAACACGGTATGAGTACGGTGGCTGGGTTCAATTACCGAATGTACTCTTCTCGCATACAAAATTACAGTCTGAAGAGAGACAGTTTTGTGCCCAGCCCGGCCCTCTCACTGCTCACCTCCAACATGTACAGCCTTAGTGACCCACGCTGAGGTTTGGTGCGAGCAGAACGTGCAGCCTTTGTGCCAACGGCATGTTTAAATCTACTCTTGGTCATCTCCTTAATTTTATTCCTATTGAATCTTACATTTCTTCCAATCTTTCCCTGGCAAGTTAGGAGGGGGAGTGGAACAATCTAAAAATTGTGTGCCATATCTGATCAGTCGATCTTTTGTGAGCAAAGAATATTGTGGAAGGCGGATTGCTCTTATCTGACATCCCTAATCTCGAGAGCATCGGGAGCTGTCAGGGATGCCTGGAGACCTCATCGCTGGAGAAAGCTGGGCAAGGACTTGGGAAACATGGGGAAATTCAGAGGCAGAAGAACAGCATTCCATACTCTCTCAGCACCATTGGGGGGGGGGGTCACCCGCGCTTCCAATAAGGATCAAAATCCTTTGAAGGAAGTCAAAGGTCGTTCTCTTTCTGCTGGTGAGAGTAAAGGTTGCTAAAACGCTGCTCTGGCAGGGCCCTGAGCCAGATTCATTACTCACGAATAACGAAGCGATTAAAATAAAAAGATAATGTCACGCTGCTTGAAGGTGATGTCATGAAACTGCCACTGCTCCTCACGCCACCTGCAGGGCTACACGGAAAGTGCAGTTATGTTCCCAAGCTGGGAGTCGCCTAGTATCCAGATCATCGGCTAGTTAACCCCGGAAACAGCAAACTACTCAGACTGCCAACTGGACCCTAACTGGTAATCTTACCACCAAGCAGCTAGGTGTCAGAAGGCAGACCCGAACCAAGCGACCCCACACTCTCCCTCATCCACTCCATCTAGCCATAAAGCATCTCCTGGGGACAGCTCCTGCCTGGCCCTGGGAACCTGCAGACAGGAGCCGCAAGGCACAGCTGCAAAGCTAGACAGACCCCGGCTCCAAGCCCGTCCACCTGGCTTGACTTGGACCGGGACATTGGGTATCACCTCCACTGAACTGTACAAAGACTGGCTGCTTGGACCCAGGCAACAATGCGGTTCAGTTAGGAAGCTGGCCTTGCCTGCGTAGGGTTTTAGCCACAAAGACTGGCTCCCCATAATTAACAGCCGATTTCAAAAGCAGCAAAAAACAAAAAATGCCTATTAGTGGCGCTGCCTGTTTTTCGGGACACGGAGGACTGGTTTGGCGAGGAGCAGCTCTGACTCTCCTGCCCCCCGACCGACTCGCTTGCAGTCATCGTGTCCTTCGCACAGCCCGTGTAACACGACATGCAGCTTACGGGACGGCAGGGTGCCCAGGGATGTCTGTCAAGGTTAAAAGGTTAATCCGCTGTGTCTGTAAGCGGTCTCGTATCGCCCGTCCCAGTGCTGCTTACCTGTCCCTGGGCATCACTGGCAGCTCACCCCGGCTGCGCGTCTCCCTCAACTGCCACATGCTGGCATCTGCCACTCAGAACTAAAAGCTAGAGGACCATATTAACCAGTGTGCTACATCTCAAGAAGTACCTGAGTTTACCAATAATGACAGCATTATTTTTCATATTACAGCATGTGACTTGGGGGGGGGGGTGTCTTACTGACAGATCCCACCAATTATACCTACAATTGTGGTGTCTGACAAGTGGGACTGTGCTAAATGACAGGAGGCATGAGGAAGAGCACATAGAGCAATACATATTATGGATAAATTATTTAACATTCATATAATGATGTATTTATTCTGCTATGCCAAACTGGAAATGCTTCAGCAAACAATTTCAGGATATGAGTATAACACGCATTTTCATCTTCTAACAGAGCCTTGAATGAGACGGACCCCACCCCGCCGCCAACAGGCAATGGTAATCTGCACAGCAAAGGCGCACCCCCTCCTCCCCCCAGTCGCCATGACGATAGCCCTGACGTATCCCAGCAGTACCACCACAGGAAGGGGCGGAGCATGCAGCACTGGCAAAGATGGCTGAACGGTTCTCTGGGCCGAAACTCTGTGGCCTTTCTGGCAGTGTAAGTTTGAGAGTTTCGGCAAAGACATAAAACTAAATTCATAAAAATTCAATGGCAAGACTCAGCTGGGATGCGACTCACTCCACTGGAGCCATGATTAGGGAAATTCTCTGTATTCTCGAGCTAGCGACGGGCCCCACCTGCGTCTTTCTCGTGCAGATGGGAGCCTAAAAGCAGCTTGTTAATAAATGATGACCCGTTTGCGCCGGGGTTCAGCGATCCAGCCGAGAATAACGGACCAGTTGGAGATTTTCCGGGCACGACCCGGAAAAGGTAACAAACACAGCGAAAGATCCCGGCTCTTTCACACTATTTCATTAGATAAAATAACTACATTCTCATTCCGAAGCCGTTTTCAGGTCCATTCCGGAATTATAAAAGCAGACACCCTGGGAGGCCGAGTCCCAGCCGCAAAGCAAGGCCTCCCACCCTGAGCAGAGAGCACGTTGGAAACATGGCCTTGGGATGGGATGCATCTCCTGCTGCAGGCCTGACACCCTTCAAGCAGCACTAACAGGCACGCGGCGTTGGCGGGGAGTGTAATTGCAGACTGGCCTGATGGGTGTCAAGAGTGACAACAAAGGATTGAAGAAGACCCCCCCCCCCACCACGGCCGTCCCGAGTGCTGGTTTAATCACGGCTTCAAACTCCAGGTTGGCCATCTACATTCAGAAATCAATGATACTGGCCTTTGGTGAGTCACTCTTAATTAATGAGCAACAACAGAAACTGACCATTAAACATTCATGACATACTCAACGCAGGTTGTGGGGGGGGTTAGAGCCAGGAGCAGAGGAATCATATGACAGCTGGGCCCCTCTGTGAGGTCCTCAGCCCAAACTGCTGCAGGGACCCTGTCTGATCCTGCCTTCTGATCCTTGATTGTATGTTACTTTCATTAAAAACCTCTACCAAATTAATTAAGGTAGAATGAAATTCAAACACATAGGTGGACCAGCTTGCATCATCTGGTCTGTCCATCCATCCACTTAAATTAGTGCCATTACCAGTTTAACACGTGTCTGATGGGTTAAACCGAAGCAGCAGGGTTAGTGCAGGCCAGTTGGAGTTCAGGAAGCCTGCCAGGAGACAGGCTGAACTGCTCCGTCTTTAGTGCCAACACTTGTCTAATCACAGAACCTAATTATTACTCCTACATCTCTCCAAGTGTGTTATGCAACCCAAAGGCTGGAAAAGAGGGTCATGTGTTGCTGGAGACCCCAGCAGGGGGAGGATGGAGAAACTGTCCTCGGTAACCAGCCAGGCCAACAGCACCGGGGGGGGGGGGGGGGGGGGGGGGCGGAGATCCGGGGAGCGGAAGGGCCGGCCACAAATCGGGGTCCCCCGGGGCGTGGGGGAGGGGTCAGGGTCCTGGGGGGGGGGGGGGGGCGGGGGTCTCTATCCATCTATGCATGGAC